>JXOV01008722.1:0-13091 GCA_001014945.1 Clogmia albipunctata | reverse complement strand
TTGGAAGCGCACTCTCTACTTTTCGATAGAGGCTTCCGCAGACTAAGAAGAAAACCCGCAATGTAAGATCTGCTTATATCTGTTTTGTATATATTCTGTTGTCTGTCGTGTACATATTTAATTTACTTAAAAACCTTGTAAAATTCATTGCGAATGATTCAAGAAAAAACAGTAAATAAAGAAAAGACTTTTGTATGGATATAAGGTTGAAGCATAAAGCTTTATTTTCCAAGCAATGGTTCCGTATGTTGATTTCAAATGTTATTGCCATTTTCCTTTTTCTAGATTTCTAAAAATATACATCGGTCTCTGGTGAAATCTTGTCATAAAATGTTATTTTTGGATTATTACAGTTGAAACATTCCCTATAAATAAGTTAAATTTGTGTGAACTGTTTTTTTATTATTCGTAAAAAACATTACTCGCATTTCTTACATAAATAACTAATATATCTATTATCTATTATGCTGATAATAATTACCAAACATTTAAAATTAAGTTAAGTTCGAACTAAATGAATTTATTTTATTAAAATAAATATCTAAAATCGATGCCGAATGTCTAGTGTTTGTAAAGGGAAGTGCAAATAACGAACATTTCTTTTTATAAAAAGTAGGAATACATTTAGGTAACCAAATTAAAATTTGTTGATATTTGCCGAGACGTTTTGAAAAAACATCTTTCCAGTTCCGCTGTTTCCGTAATTCAATTTGGTTTTGGTAAACAACTAGAGTAATAAAAATTTATTTACTCTTGGAGGTAAAAGTATAACAGAATAAGAAAACGAAAATCGTGATAGGCAATACAAGAACGTGAGAAAATTGTTGGTAGTAGCAGAAATTGAAAACAGTTATAATATGAGGAAAACTGGTTTATAATTTTTCCCAATGACTATCTATATTTTAAGATTATAAAAAAATTACTTTGAAGTTGAGCAAATAATGAGTAATCGATATCGATTATAATATTATAAATACTGAATAATTTATTCTGGAATATTCAGTAATTCGTAAGACTAAAATATATCACCTTTAATGGATAATTTTTGGTGACCTAATTTCGTAGCTGTTTTTCTGATCCATTTACTTTAACAGGAAGAAAAATAGGGATACTTAGTTAAATTACTATTTTTGGTTTTAAATCTTTAATGCATTATTAAATTGATACAAGATTCTAAAAATTAATTGACATGAAGTAACACCATGAAGACACATCCAGAAGTATGGCAATGATATAACTTAAAAATATTTATTATACAATACGAAACAATAGATGAAATCATATGTTTTATATTTCCTGCTAAGGATGCGGTACACGTAACATATTATATGATAGATTTGTCTTTCGAAATTGTTTAGAAACCTTTTTCATTTTTCTCTGAATTATACACAGTTGGTATTTGATTGTTATTTCTAGGAATCGCCATACATATAGTAGACACTAGACAGGGTTAGGACTGTGGTGTGGCCCTTTTATAGAGGTTGTTGAAGGGCTAACAACCCTAGCCGTATAAAATCAGTTACGAAAACTCAAAAAGAGCCTCAGATAAATCAATTGGACACGGAAACGAAAAGAACAAGCAAAAGGACTTACGAATTTGTACTTGAAATGTCAGAAACTTGCACTGATAAGGTGTCTTGTGGCAAAATATTAATTAAATGGTTTCACAGGATTCGGTGGAAAGAAGATGGTGCGAAGAAGGAACTGCGACTTTTATTATAGTTGTATAATCTGTACCAGCACCCAGACGTCATCACTAAACCAAATAGAAATCGGCTCAGAAATAATGTCGCGTCATACAGACCAAACTTTCCCCCAAAATTACTGCAAAATACTGCATAGGAATCTATACCCATTAATTTGGTATACATGGTTGGGCGCAAAAGGCCAAGGACCGTGTTGATTGGAGGCAAATCCTAGAGGAGGATAAAGGGATAAGGGCTGTTGTACCAGAAAAAAGAAGAAGACTTTTTAAAGTCTTATAAAAATCAATTGTATTTGATAACATATATATTTATTACCAATCGCAACAAAATTATCGTCAAAGACAATTTGTCAATTGATAAAATTTAAAAAGGATTACAATAATTAAATTGAATGAATAAAATGTAACGATTATGACTATCATTATGACGGGAATTTTAATGTCGTCTGGACGCGGACGTCTCTGAGGAATTGCAAAATGTCGCGTCTGGGACGAGATTTATTGATAATTGGATAATCAACTAGGATTTTAAGGATCTATTCGAAAAGAGAGAAAATGTCAATTTCTATTTTCACTTAAAACAGTTAAATATAAAGCTTTCTAAACTTATAGATTATAATATTTCATCTATAAGATATTCACACTTACATAAACAACATGAATAGCAATAAAACCCTAGTTTTATCATAATTTTTAAATAATCCGTTCCATTTCCACTTTTATACACTTTTGAATATGAAAATATTGCTTTATAAATAATATATCTTACGAATTCTACTAGAATATTAATAGTTAATGGAAAGGGAATGAATCCATAATAAAAATGAAACAAATGGACTGATTTGTTTCGTTAACAACCAGTGTAGGCTATCATTTGACATATATTATAATACACAGAAAACACAATGATTTATGGAAATATTAGTTAGTTATCTTATGCAGCTCTAATTCGAGTACCATATGAACTACATAATCTAACGACGACCACTCACCTAGATTCTATAATTGTTTATATTTTGCTACAAAATTTGATACTAATGACATGATTTCGATACAACTCAGTACTTTATCATAACTGAACAATTTTTGTTAAATGATTATAATAATAACTTAAATTTCTGAAAATTTATTCCACTCATTATCTTTATACTATTATTTATCGCTCTTACTCTGTACTTTTTTATTTCTTTTATAGTTCGTTCCAATGTCAAAGCTTTCGGAATATATATCAATATATATGGGTCGTTATTAAGAATTCAATAGTTTTATTGTCGGAATTCTGAATAAAACTTGCTTTTTGGGGGAAATTCATTAACTCAATGAGAAATAGCAACCACATAAGAAGCCATAAATTCCAATAAAAGTCAACAAACTGGAATTTTATTTGCCATTATAATTCCATTCAATTATTAGTTTTTTCCAATTGTTCAAGATGGTTTTTCTAGGCAAATTTATACACATTAAGGACACTGACCCTTATTTATTGGTTCATAAGAAGAAAGAAATGACATACATGTGATTTTATTGAGTTATTATTTATTGTCTAATATAGTCATTGGTTATTGGTTATTGGATGGTGGGCGCAGAACCCGCTCGGGGATTATAGCCCTTATTCACATATAAAATATATGAATAAGTTAATTGTCCAGATGCACGAAAACGTGTAATTAGGTGTATGGTGGACAGCCATACGCCCCTCCACGTAATTCGCAATATAGTCATTGGGAAATCAAATATAAAACATCTAGCTCAAACTCGATTTCTATTTAAAATAATGATTTAACAAGTGAATTCGTTTTAATATTAGAGATATACATATTTTCAATAAATATAAAAGCTTATGTCCATAGCCGTATCGAGAGGATGAGAAATGTAGTATTGAGAGAAGAAATGAAATTTTCTGTGAAAGTGATGGGAATTAGGCGAATAATCCCTGAAAGAGATCTTATAATTGTGAAATTGGAGTCCAGTAGGGATAAGGACAGACTCATGAAAAGCAAGTCAATGTTCAGGACCAAGAAAATATACAGCTGGGTGTTTTTCGATCATGATCGGAGTTTCGAGAAACGACGCAAATGGATAAATATAAGGAGGCATACAAATGGACTGAAAACTTTTGGCAAGAGGGTGACGCCCGGGAGGGGACTCTGGATGGTGGATAGACCTTCTTACATGTGGTGTAACGACAACAAAGTGCTGATTCAGTCAGCTCCTGGGAGCGGAAATCGTTATAGTGGCACCACTTTAAATGAAGGAGTGACCAAAACCGGACCCCTCAAACCGACTAAACTGCTTTTTTGGAACTCCTCAAGACCAAAATATTTGAGTTTTTTTTAATGAAACTTTATGTGATTTTGTGATTTGTGTGGAGGAAAAATTGTGCTTTGTTCTAAGAAATTTAGAGTGGACGAGTGGTACAGATCGGGTAATTTTTTTTATTTTGAAAGTTACTTCTAATCCATGGTCAATTGACCTTTTACTGGAAGAACATTCCGAAGTTGGTCATAGAGGCCTAGAACGCGACACCTTCAGATTTTTACATAAATATTGTACACATTTTTAGTTTTTAATTTTTTTTATTTTTCTTTAGAATTGTTTTAAAATTGTTATTGAACCCTTTGTTATTTTGATTACTCATTTTAACTTTTCTCTTCTTTATTTTTAGATGAAGAAGTATTTCCACGAAAAAAGCAATAAATGCCAAACAATTCCCACCTATCAACAGAGCAAACACGACCCCCAACTCGGCCATGGAAAAGGACTTATTTGATGTGGATTTTGCAGCTCCCATTTGTGGCAAAGTGGTATTAATACGATTAACCCAAATTCCTGCTTCAAATATTTTCAAAAACACATCATCGAGTAAATCTGTAAAAGGTGAGTGTTTTCCCAAGAATTTCGTCTCCATAAATTTTAAAATTCTTTCTGGTACCTTGTGCAAATAAATGTGCCTAAGAAAATCGTGGTGGATCGTTAAATCTTCAATTGTTTTAGGTTCCGTACAAAAAGCAACGCGTTCTATGTGAGAACTATTCTTTAGTATATTAACAAAATCTTCAAGAGAGACTTCAGTGAGGGAGTTTAACAAATTTAAAGATGGGTTGGAATAGAATATTGTTNTACTCATATTCCTGGGGATATATGGTGTACTTTAAATCGATGACCTCGTCGATTGTTTGAATAAGATGTGCTTTTTGGGGAATAAATAAATTTATAATTAAATATACTTTGACTATGGTCATGAATACAAAAGAGGCAAAAATAACGGATATATTAAACAATCTTTGAGAAAACGTTTCCGAAGGAACTGTTAAATTTCCTAGTAAAATCACCCTAGAAAAATCGAGTATTAAATCTGCTATAGGGATATTTTTAAAAATACCCAATCTTGCTATTATTATTGACATCAAAATAAACAACCAAAAATATAGCACAGATCCAAAACCAATCGAATCAATTAACGAGTTAAAATTTAAGACTGTGCCATTCATTGGTATGAACAAATATATTTCTTTAGTTTCGGATGTCGGGTAAATGAAATCTGAATGCAGCCATGAACTGATATCAATTACTAAATTATCAAATTTTAAACAATGGTACAAATCTGGTACTTTATCTTTATCATATTCAATTACCATAGAACTGGCATTAAGTTTGTGTAAAATTATTTCATATATTTCCAATGCATTTTCGCGTTCATTTAATCCTGTCCTAGAATAAATAGGATACGGAAATCCATTCAAATCTCTTTTGTCAATGAACAGATCATCCATTGATTTGGGATTTTTAATTTCAATATTTCTAAATAAATATGGATGATAAGAATAAAAAATTAATTGATTTTGTGTAATGTGTTCGAAACAAGTAAATACTAAATTGAAGCAATATTCCTCGGATAATTTAAAAGTAAACTCATATAGAATCCTATAATCACATTCATCTCCAACACTGATTATTAATATTTTAGTTTTATAAGCATAAACGGACAAAGTCATAACATATTTAAGGTATACCTGAAAAGGAATATATTTTTAACATGTAGATATTTTTAAATTGTAACTTACTTCAAAGAAGAGATCTGTAAAATAAACGATTAAATCCATTTTAATCTCTTCAGTGGTTCGTAGTATTTCTAATTGCACGGTTTTGTTGGGTTCTATCGAAGACAATAAGCTACGACTTATATCAAGAGATTTGAAATTAAGGTCATGATTGTAAAATCCAATTTGGAATAGATTTTTGTCGCAATCTATTATTCTACTGAGTTCTTTTGTCCACATTTTCAAATATTCATACTCGGACTGATTCATTGCACAATTGTTATTTCCGAAAACGACAAATAAAAATAATACTTGAATACAAAAATTCATTTCTATTTAAGTCTGTTTTATCACTTGAAAAGTCTTTGACTAAAATAATAGTTAATAAATACTAAACAATATTAAACCAGTTAGCATCGCTTTATGATAATCATGAAATTAACCATATGCTAATTTAAATGTATCTCAATGAAATATTTATGAATTCAAATCACCTCTAACTTTCCAAATTATGAGATAAGGATACAATCTAATAGCGTCCTTGAAAGACTAACATTTTACAACTTTGTAAGCAAAGATCAACATAACAATGATAATTGACCCGCGGGTCAAAAAGTCATTAGAAATAGATACGGTTTTGGTAATTTTTTTTTTGTTTATTTATCGACATATCCGACTCAATGTACTTCCAAAATCTAGAATCCAATTAATTTATTTATCAACATATCCGACTCATAGCTCAATGTACTTCCAAAATCTAGAATCCAATCACTGAACGATATTGCTCTTTCTCCATTTTTCAAAATGCTGCCGAAACGCTGGCTTTAAGACTCAATTAAAACAAATCTACTATGTAGTCCGCCTTGGTTAAAATTTTAACAGTAAGGGCATAAAATGTTCTAAACAAAAAATATTCCTAATGCAATAACAACGTCATGCGGCCCTAATTACTTATTGTTGGCAATGAGCTAATCACTCATTCCAATTAAAAAATAATTAACGAAATACAGACAAAGCTTGCTTTGAAAGTGCCATATGCCCCCCTGTTGGGATGAAAAAGATGAAAAAAAACTTATTGACCCTCCCTTGTAACACCCACAGTAAGCGCTTCATTTAGTTATATTTTCAATTAATATTTGTTTTTCTTTAAAATTTGAATCCTATGCAATTAAATATTTTTAATTCAATTATAACTAAGCTTACCCATATCAAACTGAATGACAAGTGGAACAAATAATCAACTCTATCTTTTAAAGAAAGCCTTCAATGTAATCCTATTTTCCCCAAGATCCAAGATATTTAAAAAAAAATAATATTAAAGTGATTTAATATAAAAGTTTAATTTAAAGAGAAGAAGAAGTTATGCATAAAGTGAATTAAATTAATTTGACTTTTATTTTGCGAGTTACAATAGAAAATCTATTTTTTCAAGTATTTTATTCAGTAACACAACATGTAAATAATGCATTGTATAGAAAATAATTAAATAAAAATAACAATTAATTCAAAGCAATATATTACATATATTATTATATGTAATAATACATCTTTCCCAATCTCCTCAAAATATGAAAACTTTCCAAAATTAAATAAAAAATTTAAAAAAAACTTAAAATATTAAAATTTCAAAAATTTCCGTAAATATAAAATATAGAACATTCTAGTCATAAAATATGTAAATGCTTATTTACTAGTTATTTAGTCCATTATGTTTAGAAACTATTGAAGTATATTTTGGTACAAGTGGTAAAATAGAGGTTATTTCATCACAAATTTCCCATGCATTTTGACGAGCGCAGCGAGTGAAAATAGTTAAATGAGTGCAGTAATAACTTTTGTGAAATTTGTATTTTCTCTATGTGTTTTTTTTTTCATTAAACGTTTGTATCAGAAAATATTAATTAGAGATAGATTAAGATTTAAAGTAATTTTCAATTTTAATATTTTAAATGAGCACATCACAGAAAATTGAACGAATTAAAAGACAGTTTGAATTTTCAAAACTGATTTTATTTACATTTAAAACATCATTGATTCAATTAAATTTAGATTGTAAACAAATTTATATTCACTTTTTACAAGAATTATGATGGACTATGCAAACATACACCCTATTGGCGAGGGCGACTTGGGCTTTTACCAAGTAATCCAAAAAAGTTTCTCCCGTGTACATGGGAACATAAGCGGAACCACCGGGGAGGGGTATTTCTACACCTAAGCGCCCTTATAACAGTCTTTTGATCGCTTATTGTTCCTTGGCTAGAAATATAGCCTGCACGAAATTGTCCACTCTGACCCAATTCTGTGAGCTGGACATCATAAAGCTTACAATAGTTTCTGGTCTGTTATTTCGTCTCGGTTATCCTTCCATTTTGGGCACTTAAAAAATATGTGCTCAGGGTGTCTACTTCCCCACAGAATGCACATGCATCACTTTCTTTAATTTTCAATCTCTTCAGATAGCTTTCAAAATTTCCGTATCCATTAAGAAACTGGGTGAGATAAAAATTTGCATTCCCGTGTTCTTTTTTACACCATTTTTCAACATGAGGGATCAAGACCCTTATCCAGTTTCCTTTTTTTATGCTAAGTTTTCCCATGCATGTTGTCAAATTTCGTATGTTATTCTTATGACTTCATTGTGATCCATACCGTTGTGTGTATTGAGCGCTTGTGTTATCTTCAGACGAATTAGAGGTGATCTCGTTATCACCTCTATAGCTTTCACTTATATCAGAAATAATAATACTAATACCAATTTTTAAATTATTATTTTTGCAATCGATATTACTAAGAAACATCTTTGACTTTAAATTGTTCAAGTGCAATGTTTTTAATACCATAGTCCGGAACTAATTAAAATATAATAATTGACACAAAGAAGCCACGATGCAGGTTATCTGGTTTATATCTTTAAATACAAATTTAGAAATTTTCTTACCTAATCAATTGCAAACAAAAAGTAATTGTATTAGATTACTCATCCTTTAATTAAGTGAAACTAACATTTGCACTTGTTAATTATCCTTGTATGTCAATGAAACTAGTCAAATATTGTCCTATAGTAAACATTATGCGAATTTGGGCATAATAAAGTTTTTGTTTGACAAACTATCATCTCCGTGCTTCTGTCGACATGTTAGTTTTATTGGCATATTAAATTTCATTGCAGAATAGTAGTAAAAGAAAGGATGAGTCAGATAATCGGTCAATATTGGATTGCTTTAATAGTATTTGATTCCAGCCATTTTTGTGTACCTTCGATGTTTTAATATTCCAGAATAAAGCTAGAATTTACCTTATTGTCTTGTATCATTAAGTTATCTATAGGCAAATTTAAAATTTGTAATTAAGCAATTATATTTTATCTGTGGATTTTCATAAGAATGAAACTTAAGACACTTAAGCTATTCTATATATTTGTAACAAAAGCAGTTTTATTAGAATCGTTGCTCCTTGTTCGAAACAAGATTTAGATAAATCGCTTTTGAACGTTTCCACCATTCAGTATGTTGAATGTGTATGTCTATGTATAGACTCGAGTTTCTTTATAATTTATATCACTTCATAAATCAATCGATTTGATCTTACACTACATGACACAATGAATTTATTTCTTTCCATCACCCTTTTCAGTTAAAGCTGAGAAAAAATATTTTTTGCCAAATAAATACAATAAAACGAAGTAGAGCTTTGAATAAAAGAGAATTTGGTTTGATATTAGAGTTACCCAATTTCGGCTTTTAATGGCAATTTGAAACCTTTTGATGTAATTAATTTGCATTCGAGAATTTAATGACGAATCAAATATTCATTGGCAAAGGACAAGCGAAAACCACAAGTTTTGACGGATGGGTTATTGTGGAAAATACTCATTAGTGTAACGTACGAGTTAATGTTAAATATAAAAAAATTTTCATTACATGTTTTCCTAATCGTTTTCTATCTGTAATACATTTTCGAGAATATGAATAACTTCATTCAAAACCAGCATTATCAAAATGTACTTCTCAAAACTCTCTTTTGGGAATCGCCAGTTTTCGAAGCGGCCAAATTTATCTTGGGGTGATCTGGTATAAGTAATCTTCCAAAATTGATCTTCCATATAGGTCGAAGAAATGTATTCTCAATACTCATATACAACAAATCAAGATAAAAAATGAAGCTTGGTTAGGCAAAGAAAAGAACATGAATAAAATATGGCATTTAATTGGCGGGCTGTTAAACTCTGTAAAGTATAAAATTTCTATTGAATTTGGAAAATTACCATATAAAAAGATGACCCCCAGAAATATGAAAAAAGCTCATAAATGGGATCCTTCCATGGGACATTTTTTATAACAGTTCGCCTTCAAACAGGAGGAATTCAGCCTGTCGTAACGACACAAGAAAAAACTGAATTAAGGAGACCTTTTGAATAAATTGGTGCCAAGCATATTGTAATAACCCACACTTGGATTATAATTTCGTTGAAGAGATCCACATTGGGCTACCAACTCTCAAGACAAATAGGGACGAAGAATCATTTCATAGGAAAAGAGAAGTCTTTGGTTTCAAATATCATATTGTAAATTTATTCAAGAATATTTTTATACAAGTATAGATTTCGGTCTTAACTGTTTAACTGTACAATACGAACTAACTAGTTTGAAATCTAGGAACGAACTAACTTAAAACTAACTGAATAAGAAATCTATTACAATCAGCTATAAGATTTGACCTATCTAAAAATGATAACAAACATTGACTAATTTGACTAAATTATCGCGCAACAGTGATGACAAAAGAACGAAAAGAGCAGTTTTCCCTCGAAGATAAAGATTGTTTTGATGATTAAGAAGACAATAGCGTTGAAGTTAACGCATTGAACGCACCGATGACTCATCACTGGCCTTGATTTAGAATGGACTTTAATTAAATGTAAACAACTCAAAATGCACAAGTCTTATCTCGTAGTGTAGCGATAGGGTATACATAACAATATGCTATTCCTCCTGAAGAGGTATTAATTAAATATTGTTGTATTTATTGTATTTGGAGTTTTATGTCGATTTTTGGAAGACATGTTTTAGTGATAATTGTTTTCTCGGAGTAATAACCCGGTCAAAGCATGGTTATGGTTACCAACAAACATTGTAATTAAATTTGTATAAAATGTAAAACATTGTAATAATTTCATATTTCATACAATAAATCATATAATATAATATGAATAAATTGAGACTATTACTGCGCATTAAAAATTTATAACAAAATTAAAAACCAATTAGTGATTTTGAATACATTTGCATACATTTTAATAGACACATATGGCCTAAGAGCTGGTGTCTTTAATAAAGTTGACTTGAATGAATAATTGTATATATCAGTAATTTAATTAAAGATAAGCGTACTTAAATTCATAGTTTACTGAAAAGTTGAAGTGTTGTATTACTGTCGTTGAAGAATCCGAAAGTGGTATAAAGATAATCTAAAATGAATTGTGTTATTTCGTTGCTCTTTTTATTTGCCAATTTTACAAATCATTATTGTGCAATTAACAATCAGCACGACTTTGTCCAATTATGGACAAAAGAATTTAGCAGACTCTTAGATGCAGACCCAAATTTATTAAGAATTGGAATTTTCAAAAATAACTTGAATTGGAAATCTGCCGATATCGCGAATAATATTCTGCCTTCGCTAGAATCGAACAAAACTGTTCTTTTAAAATTAAACGAAGTTTCAATAGACTATAATTTAAATTTCATAATTTATTTTACAGTTGGAACTGATGGTGTATGTTATAATATGTTATAGTTTTTCACTATTAAAACCAAAGAATTTTTTTCAGAGAGCATTTATTGAAGATGTAATGAACCTCCAGGCTTATACTTTTGAAACCAAAGTTTTATTAATCAATGTCGGAAAGGAATGTACACCACTGGATTTTTATAGTTTAGCTAAAGGGGTATCTACAATAAATTGTTTCAATTTGGTATCTACATGTTCCCATCACATTGCACAAAATCAATTTGTGTTTTATTCTTATCATCCGTATTTATTCCAAAATATGGAAATTAAAAATCCAAACTCAATCATTGATTTGTTTGATGGTAAAAGAAATTTGAATGGATTTCCATTTCCTATTTATGCGCCTAAAGGTTTAAATAATTATGAAAACCCATTGGAAGTCTATAAAATAATAGTTCAAAAACTGAATGCTAGTCTTCTAGTTATAGACAGTAAAAATAAGAGATATAACTTAAACTATAATATTGATTTTGTCTTTGACGACGAGGTTCTTATGCCAGACACGAATTTGTTCTTAGATTTTTTATATCCGATATACAAATCCGAAGAAATTTACTTGTTTATGCCAATGAATGAAACAACTTATAATTTTAGTTCTTTATTAAGGTCCATTACCATTGAATCAGTTCTCTATTTCTGGATCTTAATGATCATATCAATTATAATAGCAAAAGTTATTATATTTAGGAATATTCCTTTAAAAGATTTGACATTTGAATTTTTTACTCTGGTAATGCAAGGTAGCATTGGAGTTTCACAGAAAACTTTCCCTCAGAGGATGTTTATCATATCCGTTATTTTTGGTTGCTTTTTATTTATGAATATTATTCAAGTTCTTTTGATTATAAATCTATTAGTACCATTGCAAACTTACCCATTCCTTACAGTCGAAGAAGTTGTGAATTCTAAACATGCGGTTTATTCCACTGAAGACCTATATCACATTTTGGAATACACAAACTCGTTTCCAAATTTGTTTCAATCTTTAACTTTGGTTAAAAGTAGAGAATTTGAACATTTACTAAGAAATATGGATAAACTGGAAAACATAGCATTGTGTACAAGTCTGAACGAAATTGAAAATTTTACCACTCATACGGATTTACCAAGCAACTTTTATTTGTACAAAGTACCTCAAAGAATTTTAAAATTTGCAGTTACAAAATTCTTGCCCAACAATTTTGCTTTCACCGATATAATCGATGGAGTTTTTTTGAGAATGTTTGAAGCTGGAATTCTGGAAAATCGTATTAATGGGACTTCTCTCAATTTAAGATCTGCAACATCAACAGAAGACAGACTTTTTTCTCTGTATGAGCTTAGGGTGGTTTTTCTGCTATTAGTTATTGGTGATGTTGTAGCGTTTGTTGTCTTTCTTGTAGAAACAATTTTACATTTAAAAGGTAAAAGGAAGTGCACATTAAAGAAATTAAAATTTAATATAAACGATAAATTGAAAAGGCGATTTAAGAAAGCAAAAACTAGTTATTTTCGTTTCAAGACGGTTTCGTTTAAGTTTCAATTTCCAAGAAGGAAGGCTGTTTCCGCTAGGA
>JXOV01008717.1:8491-28718 GCA_001014945.1 Clogmia albipunctata | reverse complement strand
GAATGAACTGTTTAAGTGTGGAAGAGAATGGAACACACCATCTGATAGAAAAATAGTACACAAAAAACCAGTTTTCGATGTGAAAGAATATTTCCAATTAAAACAATGATTAACGAAACACAGACAAAGCTTGCTTTGAAAGTGCCCTATGTCCCCCTGTTGGGATGAAAAGGACGGAAAAAAAGTGCAATAATATCGGTCTCATATACAATTTGCAAATACTGGTTTTAATCGAAGGATCGAGAATCGATCTTCTATTTAAAATCGAATATTGGAGTGAATATGTTTTAGAAGACGTAAACAACTTTATCAATTAATAAAAATAAACAAAATCGTGGTTTTATGGCTCTAATAAACTAATAAAGCTTGCGTCCTTATACAAGTGAAATGGAAAATTTGCACAAAAAACCCGCACTTTTACCATGGTAAGATCGGGGCCTCTTTTTATTACCTGCAATAAACCGAGACCCTAGTTTTATGACTCAAACGGTGATCAATGAATTCATCTTTATTCTTGCAAAAAAGATTTGCAATTGGATTGACACAATTTGAGATATCAATTAAAACGTAAATCCAAAACCGTGTCCTTAAACAAGTGAAATGGAGTGTATAATAACAATTTAAATATTAAGTCCACATTTCCTCTTACTTGGCTATATAAAATTTAAGTTTTTTTCTTCGAATTTATGATTTGTAATTTATATTACCAAAGTTAGTTTTGAGAAAAGCAGGTGTAATTCGTACGTGTATGCGACTAGTGAAGAAAATTTCTTCAGTTTTATCGTCATTTATTGTGATTTATTATTTATTTATTGTTGAATTTATTTAATTATACGCAAAATAAAATCAAATTGATTAAAAAAATTATCATCTACAAATTTATCAAAAATTATAAAATTTTAAATAAAACAGGCTTTAAGACTTTAATCATCAATAAAATATAGATTTTCCAATAATAGACCATTTCTGTTCTTGGCATTGCCGTTTGAAATTTTCTTAAATAATAATAATATTAATTTCTCTGGAATATTTGCATTTAATGGTTTATTGACATTTAATTTAGAGCGCACCTGCAACTGAATAATAAAGCGCGCGAAGAAAAGTCAATATCTTATCAAAACGGGTAAGCAATTTGCCCCTTTCGCAGATATTTCCAACTTTTACCCGGAAATCTCTTCAGGCCCGAAAGCGGCAGCTTTTAAAATATGATTTAAAACTTGTACTAGTCGTGAAAGGATAGGTTTAGTAGTTTGAGGAGCAATTTATCGGGCTATAAATCAGTGTCATCATTATAATTTGAATAATTCAATTTTATTACTAAGAAATTAATAATGATTCATGGTAAAGTTCCACCAAAGTTTATGCACATTATAATTAGTAACTTTATCTTTGTAATTGGAACGGGATTAATTTGAATAGATTATTTGTATAAGATAAAATATTATCATATGATTTATTCAATTGCAAAACTATCGGATGGGTCTTCTTTGGAAATCCTTATCTTAATTTCATGTTCAATTTAAATTCCGAAACGTATTTATTTGAATCCATTGAATGATTATTGATTTTAATTAGAACAATAGTTCCTTAGCCATTAGTTCTAAATAGTTTCAAATTTCATACAAATTATACAATTTCCTTCAATCATGAATGCTTACATGAAGCTTTTGGTCTGGGCAATTTTATTACATCTAGTTATTCGGTAGATAATAAACATTTTTCAAATAATTGGAATATCATTCATAAATCGAAAGGAATTGAAACATATCTTATTAGTTATCATTATTATTCTTGTGCAAAAATGATGTGTATTTGATGTATTTATTGTATGTGATAATGTTTAACTTCGGAATACCAAAAAAATGGTAAGTCTAACTAAAATGAAGATAAAGAATACACTCTCTTGTGTACGAGCCCATTTTGAAACAACAGATGAATTTCCGATCTATGAAGGACTTGAGCAAGGGGATGGATAGTCGCCTAATTTTTACCATTGCACTGGAGTATCATTACGAAGACTTGTGATTAACCAAATAGTACATTAGTTATTAGACCAGAACAACCAAATTCTAGCTTAAGCCGATGATGTCAATATAATGAGCATGGACAAAATTACTGCTTTTGACATTCTACGGAAATTGCAGGAAACAGCCAAGGACGTTGGACTAGAACTAAACACAAAAATATATTTAAATCAAAGGATATTTTTAAGCAAAATAAAATTAAAATCTACAAAACTCTTATTAGGCCCTAACTGGTAGTGATACAATGACCTTAAGAAAAGCCACTGGAGAAATTTTAGTACTTGCGTCGTTGTTATTCCGGATCGTTGATATAGTGTAATGTCATTAAAAGCGGAAAACTTTGGTAAAATTTGGTTATTATACGTATCAATCCCATTACAGGATTGTAACTGGTTTTGTCATTAAGTAATGATCTAAAATTAGTTATTTTGTGAGATCTTTTATCACCCTGAAAAGATTACCGCAACTATGTAATCATCATGTTCCCTACTATTGTTCTCAGTATATCTTCCGACAAATACTAAATGAAAGATCACAATTTTTATAACAATAGAGGCCTTGTCTCTGAATAATCTATACGACAGACATGTACAATTAACGATTAATATTATGTCTGTAATGAGCCAACACTTCTTGTGCTAAGTGCCCCCAGATTTACCTGTCTATGGCAAGTCCGGTAGTTGTTAATGTAAATACTTCCACCGCGTCCAATCATCCAGGCATTCCTCTTCTTGTGCCTTCTGGCCTGGCATTGAAGAATCTTTTAACCGTCGAAACGTCAGGCATATGTGTAATATGTCTCAACTTTTTTATACGCTGGGCTTTGATGTGGCTGAGATTTTTAATGAGAATGATACTTTAAAACTTTTTATAAAATTCATAAATCAAACAATTACCATAGCCAGCCAAAACTTTTTCTAATGTGTATGTATATTTTCAGCGCGAAAAAAGTTTCCCCATTTGTGTATATCAATATCATTGCAAAATAATATTCATAGCGAATTATAAATTTGTGATGGCGCAAACAAATAAATAAAATGGGCGGATTGACTGGATCCGTTTACAACTGGTCTAGGTGCTATTAATTGACTACTAATAGACTGAACACAAATAGTCATGGAAAGTCTAACACCCGTTGGTTGAGGTTGAGACTACCCCTAGTTCCATACCGGAATGTTGTGGGAAAATATTATTATGTATATTTTAAACCCTGACTCAAAGGTTTGGCTGAAATAAGAATATATGTTAATCTTAAATTTGGCTATTTGATAATGTTATCAAAAGTTATTTTTAATATGTTAGTTATCATGGCTCTATACCGATCACCATTGACGGTAACATTCTGTTCATCATCGTTTTTAAAGAAGTACGGACCAATGATTCCACCAGCCCACAAACCGCACCAAACAGTAAGTTTTTCTGGTTGTAACGGTGTTTCGACAAACACTTGAGGATTAGCTTCACTCCAAATGCGGCAGTTTTGTTTACTGACGTAGCCATTCAACCAGAAGTGCGTTTCATCGCTAAACAAAGTATTGCGCGATACGTATTCCGCACAAAATTATTTTTTTTAAAAATAAAATTGTACTATTTGCAAGCGTTGTGAAGGCGTGAGTCTATTCATGATGAATTGCCAAACCAAACTTAGATTAAATCACTTGACAGCTGTTAAATCGGTCGCCATCTTGAACAGTAATGCCAACTTACAGTTTTATACCTCTATTTGGCTGTCTACTAGCAGTAAAGCAGGAAACACTAAATCTGTAATAGAACAGTACTGTTTGGGCTCGTATGTAATTAAAGCAAAAAGAGGGCAATAAGTAAAAACAACAATTTCTGTTTAAAGACTGAGCGGTGATTTATTGAAAGAAGCAATATTTATAGCTTACATAAAAGTAAAATAATAAGCATAAAAATATTGTTGAAATCAATTAATAACAAAGTTGTTTAATATCAAAGCAATATTGCAGAAATTATAGAATTAGCAATATTGAGCAATTATTTAATAAACATATTTAGAAGTTATTGAAGTTTGCATTATTGAATAATTTTCGTTTGACCAAATTGAATGTCATTTAACTGCTGCGTAGCAAAAGCCTCGAAAAAACACCCTTTATATTTTTTTTATAATATTCGTATTAAAAATATAATTGTAACGTATCCTGATAAGCTCAGGATCTAAAAGTAATATTTTGTTAAATTTTGTGAAATTCATTTTCATTAGCAACGGATTTGAGTGTTTCATAAATTCATTATGAAACCAATATCGCATCGTTTCGGTATTAAGGTGAGACAAATAAATTACGGTTTTAGAAAACCCATTCATTTTTTAAAGGTATAATCCCTTTCAGTTACTGTCCAGAGAGGGATTAAAATAGCCATGAATGGGATTTGGCACAAATTAATCTGGAAATATATTGACAAAAGCATTCGTGGAAAGAGAATAAAATGTTAATTCAGTAGGTGAAAAATGGCTAACTGGAATAAATGGTGATTTATTGAGAAAATTCTTCCTTTCCAGTAAATTTATAAATTTTTATAAGCAGTTTTATATGATTAGATTTTCCAAAATTCTATTATCTTATTCTGTGTTCTGTGAATATAACAATAATTTAATTAATAAATTATTTAACTTAAAGCATTGCGTTTAAATCCCTCTCCAAATAATTGTTAATTATTTACGTATCATTAAATATCTATTAATTGACTTGTACAATACCCTTAATGTGTGATTACATTACTTACATCATTACAGATTATATGACTGATTATGTCTAATTGCTTTCGTTTTTGTTCCGTCTTGTTCCTTCCATATGTTTAATGTTTCAATGTCTGATTAAATCACCTTAAAAGATTTGATGAACGAAAAAGGAATTTAATTTCTTATTTATGTATTTCATTTGTTAGATTCTTTTGAATGCCCAATAGAGTGACAAATAATTTTTGAGTAATTCCGTATCGAAGGATAGCCTCTTTTTAACGCAAATTGGTTCTGTAACGGTTTACTGTACAGCCCAGCGTGGGGTTATAATCCAAAAGCTTCACGCAAATTAGTCACCAATTTAATGAAATTATATATTGTTGTCATAACCCAATCTCTACAAATATATAAGTTAAATATTCAAATTAAAAATTTACAGTCCATAAAGATTATTAAAATGAGATGGGAATATTTCTATCTCTCTCTAAGCAATACAGATTTATTTAAGTGGTGGTTCTCCCTCTGATTTGATTAGATTGTAGTGCTAAACCCTGTCGAAAAACAACGTCAAGAAATAATAATATTAAAATTATATTTGTACACGAAACCAATACTAATCCAAATAAATGGATTTAAATTAAAATTTTGGAGAAACTCATATTTTAAGGTTCAATATAAAATCTGATATTTACCATTATATTATTGATCACATATCTTCCGGATCCAGTTTAAAGCGTATTTTAAAGAAAAAATTTCCATTTTAAATTTAATTCACTTGTCAAAGTTTATCAATACATTTAAAACGAACAGAAGGTAAGTTTACGCAGTCAGTAATAATTATCGATTAACTGGTATTTTTTCAGGATTACACAAAATACCGTTTAATACACATGTGAAATTGGTTATTACAGCACTAATTTACTCGCTGCGCTCGTCAAAATACAAAATACAGTAAATTCGTGACCTTTATTTCATCACTTGTATCGAAATATACTATTGCAATATCAAATCGAAAAGCCTGGATTTATACATTGATTTCGTGTTTTAACCCAGACCATGTCATGTGATCGATGTTACAATTAGTTTTTAAATCATTTTGAAGATGCGAGTTAAGCAAACGAATGAATTTTTTTTCAATTGACATATTAATTTGCGATTTATTCACAATATAGAGTGAAGAATAAGTAGACACCCAAGAATAAATTAATATCTAAACTCTTGCAACTAAGGATAGTATCTGTCAAGTGAATTGAACTTTCGGTATAAATTTTTCGATATTTCATGAAAGTAGGGCACATTCCACTTTATCATTAATATTCACTTGATAGGTACTAATTACTTAAACAACATTTAGAAACTACAACCGACATTTAGGAAAAATTTTACTTTTTGGAATTTAATGAGGAAAAAATTAAAATGATTTATATCAAAGTTTTCTCAAATCTGGAGACAAGAACACAGAACAAACTATGATTTTTATTAACTGAATATTAATACAAAGTACTAATTTTGTGTATATACACGATTTGTGATTGTCTGCGGGTATTGAATAAAGCATAATTAAACAGGATTTAATTATGGGCCTTTTCTAGAGGAACTAAAATTTAAAACATTTTTTAATGAAATTGTGTTAAAAAATTCTGCCCGGTGAAGTGTTCGTTTTTTAAACTAGAAAAAGACGAAAAACTCGCTTATGCTTCGGTTTCATTTATCAAATGTTTTCCTTATTTAAAAATAATCATTACTTTAATATCCACGAAATGCTATAATTATTAAAACAAGTATCTACAATAATTCTAGGAATAAATTTGATAATGAAATTATTATTTTATAAAATATTGTACTATATTAATAACATTTAAACCAACTATTTCCTATTTATTAATACAAAAATTTTATTATAATATTTTTATATTTAACTCAATTTCAAATATTCTATTTTTTCTAAACATGCAGCAAATATTTGTACTGAATCTTCCCCTTGAAATTTCCCCTATTAAGTAATTTTAAGGGGTGCTGTTATAATTCTACACAATAAGGGTTTTAATGTATTTCCCCTTAAAAGGAGATTTCCCCTTTTCTCCTTTATTTCGCAGCAGTTAGAATCTCAATTTCCACTTCAGTTTAGAAATTTCATTCGAATTACGATTATTTTTATTAGTCTTGGGTTTTAAATATAAATAAATGATCTTTAAAATGGTCATTATTTGAACCGAATTTCTAGGTACTCCTATTTAAATAAAAATTAGTAAACAGGAAATTAAATTGCAGTATCAGTAAAATCTTGTGCGCGGAAATTAAATTTGCATTTGATGATATCTCCGAGTTAAAAATTGGTAATTTCCCATCAGTTATGAATTATTAATTAAGAGGAAATTAAAGGCGCATTGAATATTTTTGGTTTCATTTTTGTGAAAGTGAATTGGATAGGATTTTTTTTTAAATTAAAGTGATTTCGTTTTATTGGATTATAATCCAATTGCTGTTATAATAACTAAATGATAGAACTAGAAAATGTTATCAGAATTTGTTTTCCCTTAAAATTTGGTGGTTTGCAATAACAAATACTGTCTACTCTCGATAATTTACACCTTTGATAATTCGAACCTCACTTGGTATTTCGAACTAAATACTTGTTATGCTCTCTTAAATTCAAAAATTTTATTGTTGCAGCTTTTCTCTAAGAAAAAGTTACTGAACAGCAGTAATGAAACCATTTGATAATTCGAAGTATTTTTAGGGTCACTTGGAGGTTCCAATTATCGAGAGTCGAAGTTTTTTATCCGAAAATAAATATTTTTTACAAAACAAAAGTGTGATAATTTTTTATATTGGACGAAACAGAAATAGAGATTGTTAAATGTATTATAAGAGCGTAAATACCGCCTTTTTTAAATGAGGAAACGATTGTGAAAAATCAAGCCTCAATTAATAATTTATGACACAGCCTTGCTCATTTTGCTTGCATTTTGTTATCAGACTAAGTTTTGACATTC
Source organism: Clogmia albipunctata (assembly GCA_001014945.1). NCBI lineage: Eukaryota > Metazoa > Arthropoda > Insecta > Diptera > Psychodidae > Clogmia > Clogmia albipunctata. The sequence goes on along the minus strand of JXOV01008717.1, from coordinate 20,997 downwards.
AGAAATTGATCACAAAATTTTGTAAGTTGACGGTAAGATTTGTAAACATTTAAGAAATGTTTGTTGGATTATGTTAAAATTGTGTGTTTCTAAATTAAATTTAAAAAAATATATTTAATATAAATTTAGAATTTAAAAATATTATTTTATTTATTTTATTATATCAATTGAATGTTGAAATAAATGTAGGGATAACATGTACAAAATGACATGGGGTTATATTTGGATCTTGATGGCTTTCTTTAACCTGTCATATTGGAACCCATTCATTCCATTCGTCTTAGTATCAGAGCCCTTAGTAGTTATTCCAGCGAAACAAGTTTTTATTTACATTAGGTTTAATTGAGAAAATTGGCAATTTTTCGCTAGTTTTTTATATTATTATACTGGCGTTTATCTTATCCCTTAATGATTCATTGTTGTCTTAAAATAAGATTATCTTCAAATAAAATGATATTTATAAGATGATTGATCACATACACTCCGTTGCAAGAAGTTGAATACAGTCAATTTATTGAATTCAACCATAAATATTTCTGGTATTTTCCATAATTAAAAAAATTCCTTTGGCAATAGGGTTAAGGGCTTTCATTGAGAGTATAAGTATTAAAAAACATTGGAATTGGGTTCATCACGTCTACTTCTAGAAAACAAAAATTAGCGCGGCGTCATTTTGGCCCCTGGAAAAACGTTGCAGAATGTTGAATACACTCCCGTTTTTGGTGGGTTACTGCTGCTTTTTTCGGGTTTTAAGTAATAGAAACTATTAATATTCTATTGCTTTTGAATTAAAGGGGTTCAAAAAAGTATTTATTTCATTTAAAAATAAACTTTTATTAATAAATATGGGGTAAAATAGGGTCTCATGCATTTTTTTAATAAAATTGTATATATTTTTTAGAAATAAATCACTCAATAATAAAAATCAACATTATTTTCAATTTAATTAAAAATCTGTATAATTTATTTGGCAGACAGTTCTTTTAAAATCAATAAAACATCAATTTTTGAAACGGTTTCTCCAGTTTTTTTTTTTAAATTAAAAGTGCTAAAATTCATATTTTTATTTGAAATATAGCTAATAACTATATAATTCAGAAAGCCTCTTAGTCAAACTATAATATTGTAAAGAAAATCTCACAAATTTTATTGGTTTCAGAGGTCCAATCGAACCCTTTGTGAAATAATCCTATGACCAAATGACGTTATGGATGACGTGGTTTATGTCTCATTTTAAAGTTGTTTAATTTTTTTTCTAAGCATTTTATCAAACAAATGTATATTAATTGCAATAAATATATGGCTAATTAATAATACTGTACAATATGGTGTTGTTAGGCACCACCAATAAAGAGTTAATCCAAAACCAAAACTATATGCCATTTAGTACATATTTCCCCTATTTATAGTTATTGATTAATTAATAAATAACTTATTAAAATAAAAAATATAGTTGAATGATTATGAAACAGATTTTTTTATACTAAAAACATGTCGACTTGTCAAAGAGCACTTAAACTTACGAGTAAACACCACTGTTCTTTACGATGTCAAAACGTGAGTACAGAAAAACAGTTTAATGTTTTGCCATCGTTCTAGGTCAAGCAGTTTTCAAGAAAAGCATTTAAATTTAACGGCGTTCAAGACAATTCCATAAAGTTGTGCATAGGAACTGTAATTGATTACGTTTTCGCACGTATCCGTCAAAGCGCCACCGTTTTGTTGGCGGGTCTTTGAGCCAAGTTTGCGCGTAATTGAACAAAACTTTGCCTAAAGTTTCCGATTCAATTCCAGTTGGGTAAGTTTTGCCAAATGATTATGTTACCATTGTATTTTTGCGTTATTATTAAAGACTGTTACTGAACGTTGAATCGTACTCTTGTTTTAATATCGTCGTGCTCTATTTAATGTCTATATTCCTATAATTTTCGAAGTTCTCTTCAGGATGTTTGAATTGCAATATATATTACTACCTGAATTAAAATATCGTCCATTATTTAAATTTTGTATTAAATTTGTTAAATGTTTTATTAGTTTTGTGTTAATTAATGATGTGCAATGCCAATGTGTGTACCTAGGTTTACCTGCGGGTACGAATTAAAAATATTGGGTGCAAAAGTACACACTCACACACATTAAAGAAACAAATTTATTAGGTAAAATGAGATAATTTTTAAAAGAATTATTTTAGATGACACAAAGAGCCAAATCTCACTTCGATTTATTGATTTCAGAACATTATTCCAAGACACCTTTATATAAAAACAACTAAAACAAAGTAAGATTATTAAAAATTATTATTCTTAGTACTCAAAAGTACACAGTTGGTTTTCAATGATAGACTCGGGTACCTGTTATAAACATGTGTATCGAATTAAAACCTGATGAACAAATTTTACATATTACCAGTTTTAACCTATTTCAAAAATACTAAAATTATATCAGATCTTTCTCGAAAAGCTTTATAAGAAGAACATAAATCCTGAAAGTACTTACTTAAAAAACTTTTCACCTTGGTTAACACTATCCAACTCTTTTCTCAATGACACAACAACCACTACTGTTCTGGTTTTACGTAATCTAAATTACTAAATGCATTATATAATAATTTGTCAATTTTTTACAATCAACAATTGAATAGCAATAGTTTACGAATCATTTGAACAATCATTCATATAAAGCATTTTTAGTGACAGGTTTTGTCACCAAAACCGGACATACAACGAAAACAACTATTCACCTCAAGCGTTCATTGGATATCCATTTTTCAATGGCAGCTAATTATTTGATTAAAGGTCTAGATCCTTTTTTGACATGTTCACTCATGTAATCTTTGAAAAAAATACCTGTGTCTAACAGTTAGAATTGACGATAATAAATGTTCGACAATTGACGTCAGAGATATAATTTTATTTAGATGTTTAGTTTGTGGTAGGGGTGACCCAACAGTTGTTAAAGCGTTATTACAAAATCGGTTCGCTCGAAACCATCGCAGGCTCGAGCGCTGGTCAGACCGTATTTTTATGCTTTCGAATTTCATTACTCGTTTTCACTAACAACATTCTGTGATTAATATTTGTTTAAAATACATTTACAAACCTCAGCTGTTGAATAACTAGTATCGTCAATACTATTTGTTCGACAAGATAGGTTTTAAGTTTGGAAATAGTGCTCAGAATCGAAGAGATAAACCGGAACTTTCTCTAATACTAGTAAAAAAAAAATTTTCCTTTCAATTCCTGTAAGGAACATGGGGGGTCGCAACCTCAACCAACGGGTTTTTGCGACATTTCGGTGACTAATTGTTTTCAGTGTATTATTAGTCAATTAATAGCACCTAGACCAGTTGAAAAAGGACCCAGTCAATCCTACCCGTCCAGGGATCGAACCCTTGACTCCGAAGAGGCAGCCGGATGCGTTACCACATCGGCCACGAGACAGATTATTAATAATACTAGTAATCTGCTGTTATTCAATTAATGGATACAGATGAAAGTTGTGGAAAGTTATGGAAGGGATGATATTCTTCGTAGTATGTGTGTGTTATATGTCGGTGGCAAAAACCTGTCAATAAAAAGGATTATATAGAAACATAGACAGCTCCACACAAAAAATCGACGATGTCGAAGAATTCTGCTACCTTGGCATAGTGTCGAAGAATGGCGGCTTTGACCTCAACATTGATGGGCAGATTAATAAAGTACACCAAGCAATCCACAGACTGCTATCAATCTGGCGAACAAGCGCTATAAACAAACAGACAAAGATACGGTTATTTAATAAATGCATAACGCCTGTGTTCCAAAAGGTACGGCGATATTTAGCCAAGGGAATCAGAGATATAGAAACAACAATTTATGTCGCTAATCACATCATAACAAATACAGATTCGTAGACATGATATACAATTAACATTTGTGTACTGCTGGCTAATGAATAAATCGGGCATTTCAAAAATATTGATGACGTAAAACCAATTGGTTAACATAGACCTAGACCTAGACTGGTAACGGTTGTTGAGTCTTCGTCGTAGAAGGAGATTTAGTTAACCAACCTGAAAGAAAAACAATTATTCAAAACAATAAATTAAATATAGCTTATATAGCTTCTTGCTAATATATGAATTTCATTTTTATACTATTTAAATTTAAATATTTACATTTATTGAAATCACCCTTGAGTCAACTTTTAATTTATATTATAAAATTGCTTTAATTTGATTTATATTTTTCATTTTTTTGTAGATTAGATTACTAAATTACAACCCAATTTCATTTTAATAATCAATATTTTCAAATAAAAATAATTAAATATAATTCAAAATAAACAAATTTCAAATTTTCAGTTATCTCAGGAAGTTTGTGATTAATAGCTGAACCCTTTATTAATCTTATTTATTTTAATTTATAAGTATGGAAATAATTTAATATTATATTCTGTTCAAAATTATTTTTTATATATCTATTTTCATAAATGCTAAAATGATCTATTATCCTAAAAATTATAGGAAGATTTATTATATTTTGACTTGAGGAAATTTATGAGTTATTTTTTATATTAAAAGGTTCAAATATCTGTGTGGGCGTGTGTTATTTATCTTAAACTTTGGTCCGGGTGTGATTTTGTGAATGGGATTTCGATGGAGGAGGCGCCAGGTGGTTCAAGTGTGAATTTGCATACTTCATCTGTTGGCACAGCCATAAAAAAACTACATTTCTTTCGGCAGTGCCAATTTCTCATGGCAAAGTTTATGTGTTGTGTGCGACTGGCGAAAAGGAAAGTTGATTTCCCCAAATCTTTGACTGGGACGATGATGTCAAAAAGCCATTAATCATTTTATTCCGACTTAATATTATTCTGGGTTCGGTTGGGGAAATTTCTGGTAACAAATTTCCATTTCTGACCCTCATCATAACCGAACGCCGCCTCCCCGCAAAAAGGTAATGAATTGTTAAATCGAAAGTCTTGTACCAATTTTCCATTTTATGAATTTCTTTGGCCCGATGATTATTTTTTTCTTGTGTTATTTCTGCCCAATTTAAGGATATAAAAATGAGTATGGAGATAGAAAAAGAGGTAAGTTGTTTTTCACCTCCCAGCTTCTTTTTTCCTCTTCTTAATATATATACACACACACCGATAGTGAGGTGATGATGAACCGGACCAGTAACTTTCCCAGCCAAAGGAGTATAGAAAAGGGATCACGGAGGAATAAAATATGGCAAGAAAAGGCGACGGTCTATCATAATTTTCCTAATCCCTCGGCGAACGCCTTTCGGTTATCTCTTTTCCTGCTTCCCTGCCCTACCCTTCCCTATCTCTTCTCCCCTCCGGCTGCAATGGTAAAAGTTTTAAAATTATGTGGGACCATAATCCCCCAGCTGTACAAGTCTATGTATGCAGGTGTTGATGTTTTGTTTGTGCTCAGGAATATATCACGACGTCATTACTTTCTATTATTTATGAATGGATATCTCGGAAGCAAACAAAAAGACAACACTTTAATACGCCGCACTCGATGTATTTTTAAGGGTTGTTTTTTCATTAAATATTTGTTTTTTGAGGTTTGGTACTTGGAGTGAAAAATATTGTTCTTAGTTTTTTGGAACCTCTTTTAAATATATTGAAGTTAAAAATTTATGTTTTTTCCCAAAAAAGGAGTTGAATGACTTTTTGGTAAACAAATCTTTACATTTCTTTATTGTATAAATGAAAAACTAAGAAATTGACGGTATCAAATTACTGTGCTAATTTAAAATATGTTTTCATGAGTATTTTAGTTCTAAGGAAATTACAATAAATGTGAAAAATCGAAATTGATTTAAATTGGTGTTTCTTGTTATAGTTTTGATATAATAATTTAATACTGTAGTGGAGAAATCGTTAAAATATTTAAATTATAAATAGATAAATATTTAAATAATGTTTAAAAGTTACAATATAGAATGTTGTGGAAAGTGAAATTCAAATTAATTGCGAGAGTTTGCAAACTGTGGTTCATATAATTTCTTCTTTATTTTTGTGTAAAGTATTCAAAACTATTGGTTAGTAAATTCTTTTGATTCAATATATAGAGAAATTTGCTTACTTATAACGTATTTCACTAAGTGTATATGTAACCATTCTTCGCAAATTAAAAATTTAAACTTAACTTATAAAATTCTCGTGTTACAGTGTAAGAGGCCAAAAGGCTCCAAAAACTTCTAATCCGATTTTAATGAAATTGTGAAGGTATGTGAAGATGGTCTGTCTTATGGTCCAGTTTTATTTTACAACCTCATATGTGTTAAGATCTGTCTCGTGGCCGATGTGTTAACGCATCCGGCTGCCTCTTCGGAGTCAAGGGTTCGATCCCTGGGCGGATAGGATTGACTGGGTCCTTTTTTCAACTGGTCTAGGTGCTATTAATTGACTAATAATACACTGAAAACAAATAGTCACCGAAATGTCGCAAAAACCCGTTGGTTGAGGTTGCGACCCCCCATGTTCCTTACAGGAATTGAAAGGGAAAATTTAAATTTATTTCATATGTGTTAAGAGCGGTAATTCCTAATTTTTATATACTTTTTTTTTTTTGAAAAAAGTGCTACTTTTGATTAAGCATAATGCATAAACAAAAAAATTATGCCTATACGTTATAAGTATGAGATACCCTTAACTTTAAAACAAAATCCGAAAAAGAGGAATTTCCGATTTGATTATGATTAAGCATTAAAAATACCTATTCGAAAAAAATCACTCTCATATGTGTTAAAAGTGAGCTACTCTTAATAAAATTATTTTTCAAAATGGTATGTTTAAAGATGTACTAATCACAAATAGTAAACCCGATTTTAATCAAATTTTGTAAGCATTTTAAGTGATATTTTGTCGGTTGCAAATAGTACTGTCAATAATTAAATAATTATTTTCCAAAAATTTATTATATTTTATTATAAATTAAAAATTCGTTCGTTTAATATTACTACGAGTATACTACGCTATAGGGTTGATTTGATTAGTGTTGTGGTAGGGAGTTGTTTTACCGGATTTGTTATAACCCCTGCTGACTTGACCAATGGCTAGTTTATTATCACATCTTCAAGTCCTATGGCTTTTATAAAGCATAATAGGTTTGGTATTTCAACTATCGCCATTCGTTCTTAGCTGAATAATGGTTTTCTTAAGTGAATATGTCTCTTGGACACTATTGCCGAGCAGTCCATGAGTTTATGCAACGAGGTTCCGGAATCTTGATTGCAGCATCTGCACATTTCGTTTTTGTGGAGTTTAAGTTTATTGAAATTGTTGTGTCATCTAAGTAAGCATCTAAGACAAAAAGTTTACTGTAATTAGAAATGGTTTGTCCGATTTTGGTAGATTCCAGTATTAGTAAATTTTCAATTCGTTATGATTGAAATGATTGGTCTAATCCCATTCCTGGTTCCGGTCCCACCAAAGGAGTTATTTGCACCATGTATGGCAAGTTCATCAGCTATTTCATTGCCTAGGTACCTATTGGGTGCTTTGATTTGATTATTCTATTGCTATTGAATAAAGAATAATCATTTATTTGGTATATCTTTCGCGATTCCGAGTATGAATTTTTCATTAAGTTCACAGAAGGAGTGAAAAAAATACTTTTTGTTCACTGAAAACAGTGAAGTCCAACAATTCTATTTTAAACAAATATACTGAAATAAGATATAATGCATTAAATATGAATTAATTGCATTACTTTAATTTTGAGAATATTTACACATTGTAACCAAATTTTCAAGAATCGTCAGTAGATTCATTTTATTTTGGAACAGAAATCTGTAATTTTATTGAATTTTACTGTATATTTAGTTCAATTTATTTGTTAGATATTTTTAACAAAGATTTTGTCAGATAGATAGATAAGCACTTATTCTATGTACTATTATTTAACTAACGTCTATGCTACAAATTAAATTTTGTGTATTGAAAAAATAATATGAGAAAAAAAAGTAATTAAAACTTATTTAACTATACTATAGAATACAGTTAAAACTGGTTAAAATGCATTTCTATTTAATTGTCTATATAAGCACAATTATTTTATCTAAGAATTTTGTGGATATCTTATTTATATGATCTTTTATATACAATAATTTGGGTCTTTTATGAATGACTGTTGTCCTGGAGTACCAGGGAATAATGTAAATCATTTTGATAAGTCTGTTCAGATAATTTTTGAAAAAAGTAGCTATTAATTAACACTTGACGTGTCATTTCAGATTGTAATTTGTATAATATTTAGTGGTAAAAAAATCATAAAAGTGAACTGTTGCTAATTGCTATTATTCATAAATTTGTTACTCTCCTTTGTCGTGCAAACAAACTTGTACTCATAATAAAAAAACCTTCAGTTCATACATTCCTCACATAAATAACTATTTCATGTTATAACAACAAAATTTATTTTTATTTCAATTTAAGAAACAAATTATTATGTAGCTCATATTACATAAATCATTATACCATTTTTATAAAAGCCACACCAAACTTTTAGAATATTTATTACTATATTCTAAAATTTTTTTGTGATAGTCAAGTGGTTAGCACCCTTGACGAGGTCGTGAGATCGAACCCTGGACGGATATTTTTCTGGCGCGAAAAGGTTTCCATTTGTATACTATACATTGCGAAATAATATTCATAGCGAAATATAAGTAATAGAGCAAAAAAAATAAACATGACGGATTGTCTGAATTCGCTTAAAATCGGTCTAGGTGCTTTAATTGACTACTAATTTACTGAAAAACAAATAGTCACGAAAAGTCTAACACCCGTTGATTGAGTCATGAATTTTAGAACTGAATTTTGTTAAAACTTTTAGTATTATTTTGGAGATGAAGCCAGAATTCTCCTTAAACAATAAAGATTGGGAACCCAATATATTGTTTAACAATTTGGTGGTGATTCTCATAATCATTTGATTGTGTCTGCTCGTTGGTTTAAATACCCATGTCGTTTTGATTGATGATCCGACACTATTTTTTGCATTTATTGTACTTTATTAATTACATACCAGTGTTCCGTTTAAAATATGTATTTATTTTGTCAGTAATTGGTGTAACTATGATCAATGATTATGCTCAATCGATTGGAAATTGCTGTGAAAAGGCCCACAGAATATGGGAAACATGAACGAGTACGTAGTTTCAACACCCATATTGACATTCATACAAATATTGCAACATTTTTATTTAAAATATGAACCCACATGATTGCAAAAAAGACTATTAAGCGATGTCATTGCGAGAATGTTTGATGTCAAATAAATTACAGACATAAAATGTTGTGTATTTATTATTTAAACGAAAAAAAATTGGAACCAAATATTTTGGAATCACAGCCCACACATCACTTGTCTCAACCCGGATCAGGTTGTTCTCAAGGTATTTATTAGACTTTCCAGTTTAATATTGACAAGAAGCTATTTTTAATGTATTGTAGAGATTAGAATTTCCCTCCAAAGTTCCACGACCTGAGAAGCAACTCCAGACACTCCAAATTGCTTCTGCATCTCTTCTCTAACCCTTCCTTCATCTCCGTCCGTCCTTGTATATTTGTTGTAAATACTTATTCTAAATCATAATATTTGTGCCCAGTTTCATACAAATATGTAGGGACCCATATTAAAGTGTACGAAAAATCCGTTTACCCAATTTTCTTTCCGTTCTTCTTTTAAATGTGTTTGTGACTGTTTCTTGTAAATTAACACGTTCGTCGACTGGTGGCAGTTTTTTAAGCATACGCTACGGGTATTCAAAGTAAATTGAGTATTAAATTAGTCCTTAATGATAATGGCAGGAATGAAGTGTACAATAAGTACAATGTTATGTACAATGGCAATTATCAGATACTATTATTGTATTTTTGTGGTATTTCTATGGTGTAAAATTATAACTAAAAAATCAGTTGACATTATCTAGGGTTTAGCACAAATATTGAGTAATTTATAAAAATTGAGGCCCGACAAAACACTACCTCTTTCTGTACATAAGAAAACTCAACATATTTCCCTGCGAAACAAAAGCTTTTGAGACTTCTTAATTTTAGTAATAATCGTCCTCCGGTGTTTAATATCTTAGAATCTCCATGCTTTATTTCTAATTCTGGGTCAAGCGAACTGCCCAGCTCATCAGACCACTCATAACTAATTTTGAAAATATTAGTCATTGTTGCCGAATTGTTATTTTCAATTATTAAAAAAATTGGCTAAAATGCTCTATTTTAAACGTTAAAACTATTTATAGACATTGGGACACTTAAGGGAAAATTCTAAGCGATAAACAACTTTCTTTCAAGCGGCCGAAAACTTATCAGACCATTCCTTGTACGTACACGTCTGAGAAAAATAATAGGACACCTATCACCATTTCACTTTTCTTTCAATTTTGACAGTACCGCTATCATTTATTGAGAATTTTTTATGTATCCAGATATCAGACATACCAATTAACAAACCTGCATACCAACTTTTAATGCTTTTATAAATATATAATTATGGTAATACTAAAAATTATGATAGGTGACAGGTATCCTATTATTTTTCTCGTAGGTGTATATTCTATACAATTGCCAATTGCTCTCCTATAAAATTGAAGTTATAGCTGTTACGTCGTTGTTCCCTCGAACTGTCTATATCTCAAAACAGGTATGGAAGAAGAACTTTTTAAACATTTAGATAGTTAAATTCATATTTGTATAATATTTATTTGTTTTAAAAGCCTATATGAAGGAAAAGTTAGAAACAATTTAAACAAATACTTTACATTTAACTGTAGATACGAAGAGAATATGAATTATATTAGAATTAATTAGTTAACTGTTATAAAATCAGTACTAAATAACATTCTCTGATACTATATTTTTTTTGCTTTTGTCTTAACAAAAGTTTTTCCAAAAAAGAAATCCTTGGGTATAAAAATAAATGCATTGAGAGAAGTGTAAAGACAATCTTGCTTTGGGTTGATTTCGTGCAGAGAAATTGGAATCCTGGAGATCTAAACTTTGAAACTTTTAACAAAATCGCAAGATAAATCACAGTATAATACCATTTAGCATTTATCTCTCCACGTCCGATAAAGTCGAGCCACCGAACTTTGAGTAATGTTCCGAATTTTGATCGGGATTTTGTATTCCTTCCCATTGGCATTTCATTTTCCGGATTAGAAGAAACCGGAAGACGCATTTAAACCGAATTAAAAACTTGATGGATTTCAAGGATCATTAGTTCCGAATTCTTAATCTCTTTTAAAATTAGAAAATTTAGGAGCTTTATTGTTCATAACATTGTTCTTTATCCGCTTTGCCCGAAATTAGAATTTATGCATTTTGGACCTTTTCTCTTTGACAAATTTTATATAAAACAACTATTCTGTAGGTAAAATTTAAAAAAAATTTAGTTATTTGCATGTAGGTCAAGAAATGAATTTATTAAACAAGTACTGTACAACAAGCAATATTATTTAACTAATTATTTAATTGGTGAATTATAATTCAGAAATCCTAAAGCTTTCACCATACGTATTAAATAAAGTGGATTATTATTTTCAATTACATGGATTCAATTAAAGAAAACTTAACACGTTAACTGTAAAGTTTTACATTTTGCATAGTTAAATATTTTCTTATCATTTGAAAATTACATAATTTTTAATATAATATTATATCATATTTCAATTATACACAAAAATAACGATAACAAGTTATTAATAACTGTTTTTTCAATTAATTAACTAGCAATTTTTTCATAAATAATTAAATTAATCAAACAATCGCCAAAAATATATTTGAAGCCTTAATTTCAACTCTTTGTGATTAAAGGAGCAGTCAACAAGCTCCTCGACCAAAAATATAAATTTTTAAAATTGACTACAAATTTTTACTGTAGAAGTATTATAACAATTAGGGGAAGTATGTGCAAAATGGCATGTTGTTTTGTTTTTGGATTATAATTCTTTATGGGTAGCACACAACAACAGTAATCGTGTATGGTTATCTATTTATTAAAATTAAATCCATTCGTTGCAAAAAATGAGCAGAAGCAAAATTAAACAGCTTTAAACACAAGTCGGCGAAAATCGGTTTTTTAAAACCGTATGAACAAATTTGATGTAATTATTGGAATAATTTCGCAAAAAAAAACCCTGTGTTCGTCTAGGAACACAAGTTCAAGAACTGTAAACCCAATGCCATCAATTTACCATCCTCTTCCGGGTCTAGATCTCGAAAAAAGGTCTTTAGAGTATAAACGTGAACATTTCTCTTCATTATAATGAGAAGTATTAAGAAAATTTTGACTTCGATATTGCCTTGCCTCCAGGACTGACGATGAATTTTGGCTATCTATGTACAAAATATGTCCGGTTTAAATAGATAAATACCACTAATTGGCTAAATGAGAGGTGTGCCATTTTGTCCATATGTTATTTTGAATTTTTTTTAAATATAAATATGATTCTATTTCTAGAAAATCTTACTTTAAGACAAAG
>JXOV01008716.1:0-34858 GCA_001014945.1 Clogmia albipunctata | reverse complement strand
TAGAAAAATATCCGACCGGGATTTGATCCCACGACTTTGAGGAGCCCGGAAACAGAAAAAAGTGACACATTATGAAACTCAAATCGATGGCAAATAACTAATCTGTAGATATATCAATGCTTAATGAACGAAAAATTTGCCTCAACATCAAAATTCAGGCGCCATTTTTTTATCCAGGTTCTTAAAATGATCACAGGGACCATTAATGGTTACAGAGAAACTGTTATAACAGCAATATTCGTATACAATTTAATTTTAAATCCACAAATAATATTGAACACTCCAATAAGTTTATATATAATATAAGTTTTATCAGATTTTCCCAATAGCATCATAGTAAACATTACATCATTTTCTGTGTTCTTTAATATACATTGTACAATAATACACACGTGAATTAAGCAATTAAAACTCGAGTATGTAATTATTTGATGTAGTCAGGGATATTGATTAAGTTCATTCTCCTTGCGTGTTCCCCCTTTTTGTTTTTGTTTAATTAAGTTGTTTTTCTTTGTTCTTTTATTTTAATTGATATCATATAAATCTTTTCTTTTCATCAACAGTAATAATAAATCTTATTAATGCAAAATTTATAACCTAGAACATCATAGCATCTAGGTCTAGTTTAACAAGTACAAAAGTAGGATTGACGTTAGTCAGTATCTTTAAGAACTACCTACCGCAATATAAATTTCATTATCGACGAAAACAAAAGAAGGAAATCTCATCCACTTAAGCCTTATAAGTATGTAAATACAGAACAAAGAATACAAAACTTATTGTCGTGTCAATAGTACTTAAGTGCATCCAACGCTGCTATGAGTATAAGTATAAAAATGTTTTAGGAAGTAATTGAATCGTTGCAACACTGTTTTATCATTTGCTGCTATGCAGCAAATTCAATTCAAATACTTTACACGCAGAAATTAATAATAAATAGCTTTAACGTCATTCATGTTTGAAATATAGAGTGCAACGTAGAAAATGCGTGACAATTATTGCAATTAAACAAGCATAGCCGTTAATTAAAAGCGATAAATCACGTGTTTTAATGGCTATGAACTGACAGCTCCTAAGGGCTGTGATTTCCAATTTACATGACTCTGAACACGATGTCAAAATATTCAATGAAGCAAATAACATGCACTTTGAAAACTCATGAGTATAGGCAATTACAAAATTTAGGACTTTGCTGGGTTTAAAATATAAATAGTTTAAGCATTTTTTGCATAAAATTGATATTACTGTGCCAATATTTTAAAGATGATTTTATATCATCAGGATTTGATAGATACGAGTATCAATCCTCTCGAACATTACAATTTTTTAAAAAACGAAACTGGAATAAAAATTTTAAATTGAAATAAACATAAGAATTAAGAAGTTTATGTTAATTTTTCGTGCATAGTCGTTTTCAAATAAAATATAAGTGCTTTACAAACTTGATAAAGGTTGACCCCCGTACTGAATTGGTTTACTGCTTGGTAGCGGATGATTTTAATAAAACTTATTAATTGACGAGGGATTGTGCGAATGAAAAACAACGACTTAAACTAAGGTGAGAGATATTTCCTATACCCAAATAAGAGACAAGATACAGTTTTATCTATCATCCTGTGGAATGAGGAAACAAAACAGGAACAATGCGTGTGTATGAGAGAGAGAACTTAATTTTAAATTTGAATTTAAAAACACACAGATTTGTTAATTTTTACATACACTCAGAATTTTATAGATCACGATTTAACACTTCTATTCAGTGACTTGAATGGCCTAATCTTGTTTGGTTTTCTTTTTCGTTAATTTTATATGAAATTAAATAAATAATGTGATTCTTTTTATTAAATTGTTTTTGTACGATAAAATAAATTTTTAGAAAATTCAAATCAAATTTAACTTTAATAGTTTTGGTGTCATAAGATCAAATCCTGTAATAAATGTCATGTATGACCTCCGTAAAAGAAATTCATTAAATTTATATGGTCATCAGTTTTGAAGGGCGTGGCTTAACTGTGTTTTGTTAGTGTTTTTTTAAAATAAGCCACCCATCGGAGAAACTACGTTTACTTGTAGTTTGTCATAGAGGCCACACCATGTATTTTTACAGAAATTCGAAGAATTTTTTCGAATTTGTGTAAATTTATTTAAAAATGCATAAAATTTGCGTAAAACACGGTCGATAAGCATTATTAACCACTCGGGCCTTCTTTAAGGAACTCGCTTCGCTCGTGGCTTAAAACAACCCTTGTCTTTAAAAATGACTTATCGACCTTGTTGTGTAAATAACTATAATTTCATAAAATGTTGTATAGAACATGGTCGATATACTTATCGACCATCTTCACAAACCCACAACTAACCAAACATTTAGAAACTATTAGTGTTTAATAATGCTACATCTTATCAAATTAGTTATATAAATTACTATTAAATTATCGGTAATATACAAGCCTTTTTAGATTTGTTTAGGAGTGTCTTTATTACTTAAGTAGTTTTATATCTGTTTTTAGTTTTTATGTAAATATTTGAATTAATGCATAAATAGTTATTAATCCAACAAGGTCGATAATAAAAGGCATTATTAAACACTAGGGTATTTTCATGTCACAAGAGTATTAAAGAAGGACCATGTGTTTAATAATGCTTATCGTCTGTGTTTTATATTATATTTTTATGTAGTTTTAAATAAAACTACACCAAAATTAAAAACAAAAATTGTATTCTTACACTCAAATTTAAAATAAATTTCGCTCCAAAATGTTTTGGTTTCTTTTTCTAACTCCACGGAAAGATGGAGAAAACTATATAGCTTTGTTTATTTTAATTTCAAAAAGGAAATATCACCTTGCTTTTCAGTTAGAAAGAGAAATAGTGCATTTTAATTAAAATGTTATATTTAAATTGAAATATTCCGTTATAATTTAATATCATCCACAATTACAGTTAAACTATATACAACGAAACTGACGTTTTTGAACAAATTTTAGTGTCATAATAATAATATCAACTTTATGCAACAAAAAAGCATAAAAATATTTATCATCTTACATGATCTATGGTTAGACATTAATTTATTTGTAATCTTATTTCATAATCTAAAGAACTCTTGGTCAATTTTTACAATTGATAATTGATCTTCAATTAATATCACGTTAATGTGGTTGGTATCAGAGTGCAATTATAGAGAAACAGAAGGTACATCTCTTCTAAGACATTTATTTTTTGTGTGCTTTCGGTATCTAATTTATAGAAGTAAATAAAACACTGTTCAATTTTACTCTTGGTGTGAATCGCCATCTACACTTTTGCCACTAAGGTGATATATATAGATTGTTTTGCTTTTAAAAAAGAACTTAACTAGTCCAGATAAATTGTCCTCCCAAATTGGCGTTCATGCTTCTCTTTCCCTCATTTAGGATTAACTTATTGTTCACTAAGACTGTTAATTTTATTGCATCTGTATACTTAAACATTAACAAATATCGATTTTTTATTGTTTAATCACAAGCTAGAATTTCAGATGAACAATTATTAAGCTTGATAATTATTTTAGTTTAAACCATACATGAAGTATATTTGATTGTATATCATAGAATTGTGTCCATTTCCATTTCGCTAATTTTTCGGCCCAAAAAGCCCCGGTCTAGAGGTATCAAATATCAAATTCTACAATATAAGTATCGTATGGTAATTGATGACAACAATATGATCAACAGACTCTTTAATTGACAAACAACATAAAATTAAGTGAGCATAATTTAATAGAAAAACCAATTCCAATAAAGCTTCACATTACCTTTAAAAAAAGAAGTTATAAAATAAGAAACAAATGTAGCTTATTTCGGCAAATTGCCAGCTATTACACGTACAAATTGCAAATTATATAACAACATTGCCGAAACATAGCAACACAGATGCTGATTCGATTTGAGAATAAAATTTTATGCATTGGCATAATTTTATCCAAAAATATTTTCAATTTCCTTTCCAGCATTTGCGTTAAAACAGAATAGAATCGACTTTACCATTTCATTTGGAAATTCAAATTGCAAGCCGTTGAAAAATCCAAATTGTAATGGGAAACTTTCATTGGCAAATAACCGGATTTAACTAAAACACCTAACGGATTCGCCAAAACCCCAATTTTACAAGCTTCGAACGTCTCGCTTCGGTAATCACACCGCATTTCCTTCGTTTGTGTATTCAGGAGAATCGGTATTGAATTCAATAAGGATAAAAGACAAAGACCAAATGAAATTCAAAAGCCCGATTCCGGTAAAAATGGCGAAAGATAAAAATTCCCAAAGCTCAATCGGCATTAAGGAGCATATTTTTCTTAAATTTTAAAAATTAAATACGATCAAAGCCTCAACTATCGAACAACTAATCGTATAATCGTCAATTTAATTGTTCAACAGAAATACCCGAATTTATTTGATAGTATTTGGCTGACATTGAAAAATGGATACCGATAAACGTTTTAGTCTTTTTCGTAGTATGTTCTATTTCGGCAACACAAGTCTTATACAGAATTATAACAACATAACAAATACATCATACCAAATAATAATTTGTGGATTTTCTAATTAATTGCCAATTGTGAAAAATTGGCAAATGAATAAGTGAAGCATTTGATAATTTTGCTTACGATAAAATACCTTGCTAGAACCAGGCTAGTAAGGGTTGTTGTCATGTAGAAAGAGAGATCTTTGATACATATTTTTAATATGTATAAATAATCACTTAAATCGAACTTATTGTTCTATGCATGTTTAAGAGGTTCATTATACGCCGATATATAATACAACCGATCATTTGAGGTATTATTATTATTATCGTATGAAACATCTATTTAATTGCAGCAATATGTCAAGGCATTTTTAAGCAAAATAAAATTGAATAAAAAAAATCTTCATCCAATTCAGAAACATGTTCCCATCCTTGCATTATGTTCAAATTCCCAGACGATGACTGTTAAAATCTCCAATGCAATGTTCATTCTGCAGATGTCAGTTACATCAAAAACTTCTCGGTAAATTCTGGAATGCGTTCTTTTTGTTAGAGATCTTAGAAAATTTCTCTTCAAATTGCAGCCATACGCCCATCCTCGTATCGCCCTAACTCATTCTGGCTTTAATTAACTTGTTGCTATCTATTTGAGATGAAGGCAGTATGCGACGGTGACGAAGTGAAGAAATCGGAATAGAGTTCGCTTCGGAATATGGTGTCATTATTGGTTGCAAACAAATAAACTGTTTGAAATAATTGAAATCAGTGGTATTTTCTACCAATATCAAGAGTATGTTAAGTGAACTAGGAGACAAGTAATATACGATGTGAGTGATAGATAAGACTAGTGAGATCCAAATACTATCGATAAAGTATTGCAAAGTAATGATTTCTTTAAACGTTCTTGAGAATGCAGCAGCACCGCACTCTATGGCAGTATGGGTCTGGCTACTTTAGAGGAGGGGGTTTGTTGTTACTTATATATCCATATCCATATTTATCGATTATTTGGATCATTAATCGGATATTTAAAAATACATTATTAAAATCAAGCATATTCGTCCTTTTTGCCAACGACAATTTTACCCGAACCCCTTTATCCAAACAATGGAAACTGAAACTTTGAGAAAGTCCCAAAATAAATTTTAATTAACTGAATGTTTGGCATCCGGAAATTAATTCCGACACCTTACCGCCAATTAGAACTATTGCCCATCCGAGCCTGGGAATGGCAGATGCACGCTGCTGCTGCTGCAAAAGTTCAAAAGCGTCGACCAAATCAAAAACAGATAACCAATGGCAGAACTTTTCAACCGTTTCCAATTTGGTCTACATCTCTCCTATTAAAAACAAAACTCTTCCACAAATCAGGAAACTCGCTATTTCAACCGAATATTGTTTTAACTAAAACCAGATCTATTTGTAAATGGATTTACGAACTTATTTAATCAGCAAATAGTTGACTCAATTTGTTTGAACGAAATTTGCCAAATTAATTTAAATTGGGAAGATTCAATGATGTAGTTTTTAAGAATCTGTGGTTTTCTCTTGGTTTTGTGTACGACCTAATTAAGGAAATATTAAAATTACATACACGTGTAACAATTAAGATAAATACAGTCTTTAATACGTCAAGCCGTTTATTAGCTACGGCGCGTAATAGCCTGAAAATCCGCTATGACAGAAAATATTATCCGCGATTGTGACTTTATAAGTTGTTTTATTGTGTCAATATTAGTATCCAGAGATACACAAGGAGCACAGTTTTCGATTGCTATCATTACTTTGTATTTCTTAATGAGGTGATGCCGCAGGACCTTGAGCTCCTTCTTATATCTCTACCCTCCGTAATTTGTATTGCCCTTAGATGTTTCCAGGATTGCACAGGCAAAGGGCCGGACCGGCTCATAAGCCTATAGTGATAGTGATTAGATGTTTCCATCTCTGCGGAGGTCTAACTAATCAATTGGTTATTTTTATTCATTTACCAGTCTTTAACAATTGACAATTGAATATCATTTTTATAAATCATTATTTGCTATGATGTACCATGAACAGATGATTCTATTATTGACAGGTTTTTGCCACCGAAACAGAACACACATACTACGAAAAAGACCATGCCTTTTATAACTTTCATCTGTACCCATGCATTGAATGGCGGCAAATTACTAGTGTTAAATAAATATTTCCCACAACATTCTGGTATGGAACTAGGAGTAGTCTCAACCTCAACCAACGGGTGTTAGACTTTCCATTACTATTTATTTTCAATGTATTAGTAGTCAGTTAATAGCACCTAGACCGGTTAAACAAGGATCCAGTCAATCCTAATCGTCCAGGGATCGAACCCACGGCCTCCGAGGAGGAAGGCGAGAGCGTTACCACTTCGTCTATGGGGCGGGCAACTAGTGTTTTATACGGATAATTCTATTCGGAAATAATTTTGGAAATCGAACTCTTGCAGCTGGATGTTTAGGAATTTTATTAGGGTTACTCGACGAGGACTCACAACTGACAATTGAATATCATTTTTATAAATCATTATTTACTATGATGTAAAAACTACTATGAACAGATGATTCTATATATTTGCTATTTTGTTGACAGCTTTTACTATCGAAACAGAACACACATACTACGAAGAAGACCATGCCTTTCATAACTCATCTGTATCCGTTCATAGAGCAGCAGCAAATTACTAGTATTAGAAAGATCAGGTTTTTATTTTTGCGATTCTATACATTCCATTAAATCTTTGAAAACCTGTTTGAAGTCGAACAAATTGCATTGACGACACTAGTTGCTCGAGAGTTGAGGTGGGGGATATTTTGTAAATGTATTTCAACAAATATCCATAAAAAAATGTTATTATTAATGGAATTGAATTTTGAATATAAATAAATATATAATATAAATATAATAAATATAAATTCCTTTTAAAATCCTTTTAAAATTTATAAAAATGTATACATTATGTGCAAAAATAGCTAATAATATTTAATTTTACATTAAGACTCCTAAAAATAATAGGAAAATGGAAACTTTTAAAACATTAACATATAAACATTAAATTTAGTTAAATTTTAATAAAATTACTATTAAGAAATCAATCTGTACATAATAAATAATAAATTAATTTATACAAAACGCAGAAATTTAAAAATTTTTCTTATTAAAACATTTTTTTTTTGTAATAAAAACTAATTAATTAAATTATCAACAATAACATAGCTTTAAAATAAATACTTAGTTTAAATTTTTTATTGTAAAAAAAATAGTTATTAACATTTTTTATAAAAAGTGACTATTATATATTCGCCATTTCGTGCGTTGATTTTTTTTAAAAATTAATTATAATCAATCTAATTGACTTTATATAAGCCATGTTTAATATAAATTTCAATTGAATATTTTAAAAAATAAAACAGTTATTGACAAATAACAAAAAAACATTTTTCAATTTCGCACTTTTCTATTAAAAAAAATTCAAAATTTGTCGTTCTATATGACACAATTTTCTCGTTTTTCGAAACCAGGGACTTCCAATGTGAGCTACTGGCGGCTTCGAGACCCAAATTTTCGAAATTCTGAATATATAATGTGTGTTTTGCAAATCTGTTGACATAAATTTGTAAACCGTTAAGAGATATATTGTGTATAAATTTGCAGTTGCAGCTTCTTTTGGTTTCAAAGATATCAAGGATAAACGGGTGCGGCTATAACCTTAATTAATACTGTACGAACTAGAACAACCTCGTTTTATTATGTTTATTTTCTTCAATAAACTTATTATGACGTCCGGTTAACCTATTTTCAACTTCCCTTCGATGTCAATATAACCGGATTATACTATATTTTAAACTTAGTAATTTTCTTTATAATTTCCTTCAAATGAAAAATCCATTTATTATCATTTAAAGTTCAGTATAAAAACTCAATTTCCATCAATTTTAAACATTCCGCCAACTTGAAAGAAGTGTCGTCACACTCTGTTAACGTTATGAAGAAAATCTGTCTTTATAAACTTTTCCACTTCGTAAATTGATTTTCCACACTTTTGCAGCAACATTTATTGCACTTGTTGGCTAAATCTGCTTGAAATTTCATTGGAGTCTATCAACTGAATTGGTAGAAATTGAAATTTAATCCTGTCAAAATGAAATGAGCATTCCCGGAGCGCGGGAAATTCCACTGCAGTGCAGAGTGTTCGTAATTCCACCAGGATTTGGTTTTATACCACTTCCGATTCCAGTCGCGAATTATAGATATTAATGAAGGTTTCTCAGCAGGGAACCATAGAGAAATCACTTATTGAGACACGGTTTTAATAATCATCGATAACTATGGATTTTCACGAGAAAAGGGAATATTTATATTTGAATTCAGCTCCCGCTGATAATTTCAAAAGCTTACTTTTATACGTTATTAATTAGAATAGGAAATGATTATTGATTGGTTTCCAAAAGCAATAAGAACTCTTTTCCATACAATAAAAACGCTTTATGGAAGTGTATGAATTTATAGTATTATTATTAAATATTTCATTACATTTCTACGACTGTTATAAAAGTGATCAAAACTGTTTTAAATGTTTTAATGCAATTCTATTGAAAAATGTTAACATTTAAGTAGCCAATGCTTCCTCTAGAAAGTATTCCATAATTCAATCATATTCAATTATGCATTATTCAATACCCGCAGTCAATCACAGATCGTGTAAATATAGCACATTAAATTAGTACTTTGTAGTCTAAGTACCTTGGAATAGTTATTTATACAACAAGGTCGATAAGATTTATACAAAGTTTTATGAATTTTTAAAAAAATAACATAAAATAAAAAAAAAACATTCGTTGTCCTAAAAATGAAATTTAAATTTGTTGTCTCGCTCACATTGTTTTCATTTCCGTTCTCTAATTCTAAGAGAAAATGTAGAAAGCAATATATTGCTTCTCTTTCTTTCACATGGGAAATATTATCCGTTAATGCATTGTTTTAAATTTAAAAGATCGAAAAATAGTGGATTTTAATTAATTTGTTCTAATTCAATTTTAAACAATCCGGTAAAACACAAAAATACATCCGCAAATACAGTTAAACCTTACATAACAAAGTCGACGTACATATATATTTGATTGATTTCTTTCACGAAGGTCACACATTAATAATAAAGAAAAAGCACGTGGGCTTTAAAGAATTCTTTAAAGCACTTTTGCTATAATAACGACTTTGACAAAACAAATTTGAGTGTCATAATATCAATTTTAAGCTACAAAAATGCATAAAGTATATTTTGACATTATTCTTACCTCTACAATAAAGTAACGAGTATTAGTCAATTTAAATTTTTCCCAAAAGTAAAATTTTTCCTAAATGTTGGTTCTGGATTGTAAAAGTGGTTTAAAGCTATAAAGTGAATATTAATGATACAGGGCATTGTGCTCTATTTTCCTGAATTCACATAAACACTCGTAACATTTATGAAATTTATTTCATTCGTTTTCTAAAATTTTACGCGCTTTTAATTATGGTTCATTTTTCTCATTTAACTATTTATTATAAGCAATAAACAGAAAATTATAAAAAATATTTGTTTATGCTTTTACATGATTTATAGTCTGTAAAAAACCGGTGCTATAGGTGCTATTAACTGACTACTAATACACTGAAAAAAACAAACAGTCACGTAAAGTCTAACACCCGTTGGTTGAGGTTGAGACTACCCCAAGTTCCGTCGTGAATGTCGTGGGAATAGTTTCTTTATTTAATTTTATTTAAAAAACCGAAGATAATTATTTCATATAAATTTTATAAATAGTAAAGAATTTAAAAAAAATTATTTCAATTTAAAATTTAAAAAATTATTCAATTTTAATTGTTAAATGTAAAAATTAGATTTATAAAACACAGTTCATTTTTCAGAAAACACAAATTACATATTTAAATATTTCAAATGTATATTTTTTAAAACGAGTTTTGAATAAAAACTGAATTAAATAAAAAGTAAATTATATTAAATTTGTTTCGATTAAAATTCATTTAAAAAATAAATTTGTGATATTTGAAATTAAATTGTCCTTTCAATATTTTTGTTCGAATTATATTTTTCAAAAACTAATTTAGGACCCTTATTTATTTCATGAACTGTAAAATTGAATTGTAATACATAACGTTAATTTATATGCTCATTTAATAAAATTGAAACATTTTAATTTGAAAAGAGTCCATTTTTCAAAATTTATTGTTTTATAGAAATTACAGAAAATCAGAAATATTTTCTAAATATTTTTATCAAACCCTCTAAACATTATAATAATAATTTTCCCACTACATTCCATTACGGAATTTGGGCTAGTCTCATCCTCAACCAACATATGTTAGACTCGCATAAACATACCGCGTGTTGCTCATGCTTGAGATAAGGTGTTATTAAAAGTGTGTGTGTAATAATGCTTATCAAACGTGTTTCCTACAAAATTGAATGCATTTTTAAATAAATTGCAGAAAAAATTTTAAAAACAACATTTTTTTAATCGCGATGGCAATAAATTAGTCCTCATAAATAATATGTCAAACTGTTTATTTTAATAATTTGTTTCTTTTCAGTTTTAATTAAAAATGAAACTTATAACACGAAATTTGTTTAATTAATAGCTCTAAATATAATAGAAAGCCTTTGAATTGATCTATTATGAAATCAAATTCTTTTAATTGATTTGTTATTTGTATTTTATATGAATATATAGAATCTAACACAATAAAAACCATTATTTGACCTAAAGATTTATAATAAAAAAACTACCATCTTTATAACTAACACTAGCATTAAATTAAATTCGATTCTTAAATAATTGAAATTTTACTTATTTAATTGATTTACAGAAAAAATAAATTAATTTCTCACAACATTCTGTTTATGGTGGTTTAATTTTTAAAAACGTGTCCAATAAATTGATGAAAATTTAAATCTCAAAATTGAACCCTAACTTAATAAAGGAACTGTAATTTCATCGTTTATCCGCCGCTGAAAATCCCAATTAAAATGAGAAGCAACTGAGGTAAAAACGAACTTAAGGTGATTGAAAGTCGCTTTGGGGTTAATCGATTTATTACAAACTTTCGGTTAGTTTTGCGAAAAGTTTTTAAACCAGAACTTACCGGAGGTTCGCGAGGCCTTAACTTTGCTCGGTTTCTTGCGCAGTTCCTGTCCGACGGCGTTGGCGACCGACGACGTTCCACTGGGGCCACCCTCCCTCATCTCCATGCCCATCGTCTCATCACAGTCGAAGGACTGGCTCTTGATCGCTTTCTTCAAACCCAGAATCTATTTAAAAGAATAAATTAAAAAAAAAAGAAACGGAAGAAATTTTGATTTTATTATTACTTCTTGATCGATTTTCTCTTTGTGTTTGATCCTTTTGGCCTTTTCCGTGTTCGCCACTACAATCTGCTCCTCGATCACACTCAGCACTGTCTCGCAAGAGTCGCACCACTCCTGCAAAGTGTCCACAATCTGTTTCACGTCCTGAGTTTGGATGTCTCTCCCAATCGCGTAATCCACCTCCAATTGACTGTTCTTCTGGTCCAGTTTCCCGTGAATTATGTCCGCGTAAATGGCCTCGATGATCAAATCTTCCAAATCTCGCACGTTCTTGATATCCAACTCTTGCAACAATTGCGAATAGAGGATGCATTTGTTCTTAATTGCAAGCGTGACAATCGTTAAATGCTGCAACTTTTTCTTCATAATTGGCGTTAATTCTAGCAGTTGCTCCCGATTTTCCACATAATCCTTGTACGTTCCATAAGCGAAAAGGTTCAATGTGCGATAATATTTGGCATCCGGCCCCTTGTCCAGCTGAAAAGCCGGGAAAATTACACAATTTTAAAATAGTCCAACCATTTTTGTTAAAAACACCCCCAAAAACTCGCAATTAACCAACTTTCATTGTAACGAATCTAATTTAAGTTCACTCACTTCAGCAATGGCAGGAATATAGAGTAGTTCACCAAAGACATGGACTCCCGGCGCCTCCAGCACCTGTTTTATCAGCTCCAGACAAGAACTCCCTTTGCATGTTTTCGCCTGCTGCACGAATTGTTCCAGGGGATTGTACGCCGAAACCTTTTGAGCCTTCTGCTCACCGTCATCCACCATCATTTCCGACTGCATTTCGCACTATTTATCTACTAGATCACAAAATAAACAAAGAAATTTAAATCAAAACAATTTTTATTCCGGGAGCAAAGTGTGGCTCTGAGAAATGTCAAAATGTAAAGTTGGAGAAACACCGCGCATGCGCAATTTCAAAAATTCAAATATTATTTCAACGGTTTTTAGGGGTAATATAAATAAAAATTTAATTTCTCGAAATTGGCTCAACCAAAATTGATTATAACATATTTATCTGCATTAAAAAGATTATAAAATTGTGAATTGAATTTATACTAATTTAAGAAAATTAAGAATCTCTTGCAATGTTTTTATAAAGAAAAATTAATTAATTATAGACTAAATAATAATTCAAAAATTAATTCCAATTTTTCATAATTTTTTTCGAAATCCTTTATAACATTTTTCTTTAATATTTTAAATTTAAAAAAAAGGCTAAAATAAAGATTTATAAATAAGCTATATGTATTCTGTAAAATACACGAAAAGACTAATTGCGCATAATTTTCAATATGAAATGTATTTTAAAACAATTCTATTGGAAAATCTTTTCATTTTAGTAACCAATGCTTCCACTATAAAGTCCTACATAATTACACACTGTTTAGTACATTATTCAAAACCCGAATGCAATCGCAAATCGTATAATTATCCTAAATTAGTACTTTTAACCAAAAATCAATTACTAAAAATTTTAGAAGGGCGTGATTTATAAATGAAATTGAATATTTTCTCATTAAATATACAAAAGTCATTTTTTTCTTCAATGTTCGTTCTTATTTCCAAATATCGTTTAAATGATTATTGCTATTCAGTATCAGTGTAGGCTTATGGGCCGGTGCGGCCCTTTGCCTGTGTGATCTTGTCCCTTCATTGATGTCTGTTGATGGCTGCTTCTTTCCAATTGTGTACTCCCGTAATTTGCCATCATAAAGAAAAGGTGGGGTTTTTTCAGAGATGATTAGTCTCTTATCCGAGGGGCTGCCGCTCTTTTAGGAATATAATTCCTAGAGTCCACTCATCTGAGGTGAGAGACGGAATTGACCCCAAGCGATTTCTCACTTGGGAACCTTAGGACTCCTATTGCTATTACGGTACTTTAAGTGATACAGTGTGAAGTACTCAATTATCATGATATTATATTTTATATTGAACAGAAACTTCCCTTAATTGTATGTGTGAGTAGCTCAAATTTGTACTGGGTTGTCTTATTTTTTACACTATATTTCGAGAATAAATAGCAAATAAATATGCGAATTGTATAAATTTAAAAAAACTAGTTAGAAAACCATATAATTAAACACTCGTATCTGTGAGAATTTAACTCGTGTTTAATTATGGTTAATTTTTCTTACATATTATTTAAACAACTATTTTACAACAACGTTCTTAGCATTTAATTTAAGACTCTACAAATAAATTAAGTATTATTAATATATTCATAAATTTATATATACTTAAATATATACATAAATTTTACATCTGGTAAACTAGATATAAATTAATAAAAAAAATATATATTTTTTTTCCCTTTCAATTCCTGTAAGGAACATGGGGATCTCAACCTCAACCAACGGGTTTTCGACATTTTCGACGAAAACAACTATCGTCCTTAAACAAGTGAAATGGGAAATTTGCAGGAAAAAACCGGCACATTTAAGGTCGTTGCCTATTTTTATTACCTGCAATAAACCTAGACCCTTATTTTATGGCCCAGATAGTGGTCAATGGATTCATCTTCATTATTGCAAAAAAGATTTGAAATTGGATTAACACAATTTAAGATATCAATTAAAATATAAATCGAAAACAGCGTCCTTAAACAAGTGAAATGGAGTGTATATAATCTTTGTAAAATTATTAACGTAAAATGTGTTTATTGTGAACTTAATTGAACAGTTTTCAAGATATTTGTAAAAATCAAAGTGTGTGTGACTGACAGATAGTTACTTTAACATATTTCATTAAAAATTGTTTTAAATATGTTTTTGTCTATTACAGGGGCTCCCAAACATTTTCAGCCCGCGGCGCCCTTGCAAAGGTAAAACGTTGTCACGGCGCGCCTATGACAAAGATCGATATAAAAGGAACTTAATAACCAGAAATTAATTATGTATATAAGTAATATTTACCGTAATACATATTTAATGTCAAATTGAGTTATAACAGATTTTAAACAGCAGACAAGAAAAAATTAGTTAAAAAAATTTGCTACTGAGTGAAATCAAATTGGGTGTGAGTTTGGTGATCCCCGCACAGTTTTTTAAGCGGGGAATAAGTCTGCGCACTGCTACTCTCACTTCTTGCTTCCAGATATATATCCTTGAGCAATGTTTGTGCTATAGCTAAAAATATGTCTTGGGATTTTTTACTTTCGGTAATGAGCTTGCAAAATAATAGGTTTTCAACAATAATATTCTTTTCTAGAAATTGTATCAAAATCCTTGTTTTATATCTCGTCTGTTGATTGGTTAATGAGACCATAATCTACATGTATGATTCTCAAACTGATAGTATTGATAGAAAACGGATAGCAGCCTATAGAATAAGCTCTTATGTAATTGTATGAGGTTTATTTGTGCACCCTGTATATTCTTGAATGATGGTAATAGTGTGCTTTTAGATACAGAGGCCTGATGAAAACTACACTTTATGTTTTGTTCAAATTTAAAATTTTCTGCGAAAAAAATGTTATTTCTGAGTAACATATTGTTTTACATCCAACTATGATGTTGAAAAAGTTCACGGCTCCCATAAATACTTCCCACGGCGCACAGTTTGGGAGCCCCTGGTCTATTGTATATTATCATTTAAAGTTAGCGTGCCTAAAGGCCTTCTTGGGTATTTTAGGGTTGATAGCAAAGATTTAAAACAACAATAAACGAGTTAAACGATTATAATAGTAAATCTAACAATATATTTTACAAATAATAAATAATCATATTTTAGTCTCATTTTTCTTATAAAATATCTCATATATAAAATAATCCACTATTCGTTACCCGTTATCCACCAAACATTATTAGCATATTAATTTGTATTTTATTCCAAATTAAACATATATTTGAAATAAGAACTTTGATGAGATTTAGAATCATCAAATTTTTTATTGTGATAAAACTCGCATATTTAATGTTTAGCAGTGGACATCTGTATCGTCAATCGTGATCTGGTTTATAGATTTTTGTATAAATTTGTTCTCAATTCACGCATTTCTAACATAAATAACTATTATTGATTTTATTGAAGCGATTTCAAAATAACAAATGGAATAGGAAAAACTGAATAAAATTGCTTTAATCTTTAAAAAAAATCTCATCTAATTGAATTATTGAGTGGTATGTAATCCTGAGCATTAAATGGAAATAATCTGATTCTTCTTTTTTCTGTAATTCCTGAAAATGAAATAAGACTATGTAAATTACTTAATCAGATTATCGATATTTATTTAATGTGATGGAACCGCTTATTTTCTATGAAACGTCGATCTAATAAATACAAATATTGAACTTGGGGAAAAACAATGAACTCCAATCGATTTAATCAACTCCATCATCTCATCATCCTGCGCTCCGCTTCGGGCTGAATTAACCATTTGATATTTTCCCAATCAAAAACCACGCAAATTATTTACAGAAGAAAAAACTGGTTTAGGGATTTGCTTTAGAAATTACAGAATTTTCTTGGAATGATACAAAATATGAATACTAATTTATCGGTTAATTTAAAGGGGAAATTAATTCAGAGGATGTTACTTTGAGCATTTTTCATTCACTCTCCTCCGGATCTCATTTTCGGAATGTGTGTGTGTGTGTTGTGCGTGTGTTTTAGACGGAAATCTTGGCCAGAATTACAATGATTCCACACAGTACCTGATTCTGATTTATGGGGTCGAGCACAGGCAATGAGAGCGCCCTCGATAACCTTTTCGCGTAATAGGTGTGCTAATTATTCGCATTCCACATTACAGTTTGTCTAGCAAGAGTAGAACAGGTTTAATTTGATCAAATAAGTAAAATTATTCAGACTTTTGCGCCATTACTTTAAAATTGACGAATTATCTTACATTTGCTGTTTGTATATAAGAATTTACAACAGGAATTGAACTTATTACACGAACAATTTGGCCTTTTTTCCAATTAATATTAATTTCGTTGTCCTGTTCCTCAATTTGCAGGCCCGGTACAAATCCAATTGAAGTTCAATTTGAGGACCGTTAAACGAAAAAATGTGTAACAACTAGGGTTTTTTTAAAGTCACGAGCGTAGCGAGTTGGTAGAAGACCCGTGTTTTAGACAAGATTATAAAATTGACACAAAAATCAAAATAAGAAATTGTTTTATGAAAATTCAAATTTGAAGTTGCCTGCANAAATCTTTACTTCCTGCCCCGTTCCACTCCTGGTTATGTGATTAGGGGGGCATTCAATCTGGTGAATCTAATCACTATAGTTTTCAGGCGAGCGTTGAGGTGGTGTTCGAAGATCACTCTTATGGAAGACTCCAGGCTTCCTAAGATATGCTGGCTGAGGCAACTTCACTTGATTGAGTCTGGTTCGGCGGTCTTCAACTGGGCCTTGCAGCTGAGGACGCTGTTTCATAGATCGAGTAGCCAACTCCTGTGGACGCAGTTGTTGAACGGTTCGCTGTCCCGATCCGACATAAATTTGGTTGTGGAGAACCTTAGTGTCTGTCTGAAACTGGAAGATGACCAAAGGATATCCAGCTCGTCCTTCTGCCTGGTCTAATCGATCTCGCCGGGGGCTCATAGAGCCTTTGTCTCCCCTACATTTTTATATTGTATAATTCCTTACATTTTTTTTCCTTTCTTTTTTTCATTTCGTCAGATTCTGTAGCGATAATATATGAAGAAATTATGTAATAGGCTATGCCTTTAAGTACATTAATAATAATAAAAAAAATTCAAATTTAAACTCTAGTTAGGCCAAGACAATTTCCGAGTGATAGAGAATGAATTATACCTTTCATCCCTCTTTTGTACATAGTTGCAAGTAGTCGTAATTTATAGAGAGGTCCGATATAGTTGGTTCATTTAATTGTCAAATATTCATCAATTAAAACAGTTATATCCTCCACTAATGCATGGTTTAGCAAAACAAAACAGATTACGATATAAATTTGATTGATTTTTTTTATTAATAAATAATTCGTTCTAGTACTTTAAAAAATTCTTTAAAGCATTGTGCCTTTGACAGAACAAATTTGATTGCCATAATATCTGTTTTATGCAACAAAAATGTATGAAATTTTTAGATCTTCAACTTATTCGAAAAATGAAAAAAAGTTCATTGATTTATTTACATTCATTTTCATAATAATAACAATTAAAGTCCAGATTAATTACACGGAACACTTGTATGACCTGTACTCAGCTACGGATGTGAAGTATGGAAGTTAAAAGCAAACGAACTGCAGCTGATTGAGGTCTTTGAGCGGAAAATCCCTCGGAAGATATTTGGACCAGTACAAACGGATAACGGTGAATACCGTATCAGAGTCAACCTTAAACTAGAGGATCTCATAGACACAACATTAGAAGATTCGCCAAGTCACAAAGACTGAAGTGGCTGGGTCACATCATTTAAATGACTAATACTACACCAGTCTAAAAGGTGTTCATTACTAACCCTAATGGCAGAAGGAAGAAAGGGCGCTCTAGATGGCGATGGCAGTAGAAGATGACCTGAGCAAACTGAGTATTAACAACTACTGAACTGCAGCTCAGGATAGAGCAATCTGGAGGCAAATTGCAGAGGACACACTAGCTCATATCGAGCTGTAAACGAAGGAAGAAAAAGGAGAATTTAATAATAATAATTACCCGATTTCAATTTTTTACATCATGCAGGCTAAGTACAAGTGAAAATAATGTTTAACTACTTAAAAAATCTTACGGAAAATACAATTTTCTAAAAATAAAACTTTATATTAAAATACTATACATTCATATTGTCAACGTAGATACATTATAAGCCATTAACCAAAAGAGATGCAATGAAATATCGTTTTAATTTTATTTTCCAATAATAATAATATTTACACATATTTAATCTGATTTTTTTCTAAATTTCCAGTTTGCTATCATACTCGTATATCGAGATACTTTTATAAGTTTCTTTTATTATTTATTTAAAAAAACTGGATCATAATCACTATATTACGGGTTTTTTTCATTAGTAAAATATAGATATTCATGATCAACAAGTAAATTTGCTTCAATGTTCAAAATTAGAAGTAATTTCTTATGCAAAAATTATGCTATGTCCTGACTGGAGTGTGGTTTTCAAATGATGAAAATCATACGTCCCATTTGGGTCGATTTTTAAAAAGGAAATTAAACAACTAAATTTTGTAATTAATTAATAACCATAAATTTAAAAAAATGACTGGTAAAATAATGAACTTAATAATAAGAATAGTTTAATTGCTTTAAGAAAACTACAATTTCCTAATTTAAAAATCTAAAATTAAATAATTAATCCATCAATTAATTAATGGTTTTATTTCCCTTTCCTTTTAAAGTGTGTCATCACACAATAAAACAGAACCTTACTGATAAAAGCCATTGTACCGTATGAAATTCTTGAAATACTCTTAATGAACAAACTTTAATTCAGTGCAGATTTCTTGTTAGGCATTTTCCTTATTATAATAATACGTTGGCTCCGTCGTCGTCGTCGTGCCTTTGGATAATGAAGGTGCGAATAAATAGGGAGTAATTAGATTTGTTTATGGATATCCGACCTCCGTTCATCTATCATTTTCATCAACCAACAGGAGAAGGATGAGGACGTGGCCAGAGCCTGGAAAAATGATACAAACAGACAGCAAATTCCATGAATTACTAATGATGGAACCAACTATTTGGACAAAATAAAGCTTGAAAACCTCATTCCTCCCTTCCAGCTCCTCGTCACTCCAGTTGACAGGTACATTACCGAAGCAGAGCCTATTCCTTGTCTCTCTTTCCTTCGTCTCCTATCCACATAAATCCATAGAAATGAAAATATGTTCTTTAATCAGATTTTCGCACATTCTTTTGCGTGAATGCGAAGAATTCCGAATGTCAAAATAGGAATAATAGAATTTGCGAAACGATTTCATTGTTGTGTAATTTTAGGCCAAAGTACCATAATTATTTATTCCATTGAAAAGGTTGTTGATTTTAAACCGTATCATTTATTCGCCATTAATATTAATTAGATTAATGAGACGAATTAGAGTCAAAACAATAAGGTCAAATAAATCTTCCTTTTACGAGTACCATTTATAAGCAAGGATCAACGAATATTTCAGAATTTGAAAGGCTTTTATTTAAAAGAAAGAAGCTTTTTCTTAAATCAAAATCACAATAGCTTTTTAATAAGAATGGATTGAATAACAAGGGTATTGGAATAATATATTTAATTAAACAGATTTTGAATTGAGAACAAATTTTAAACTATTAATTCTACTTTTATAAATTTTTATTATTTTTAAATATATAAGGATTCGATTGTCTGTTCAATATTTAATTTTTTTTTTGCGATACCGTATCAAAACATACGCTTTTCGATATCCATTTGAGTTTCGTAATGTTGAATAAAAAACAAATATCATAACCTATCCAACAAATTTGTCTCAAAATCAAAATTTGGTCGCCATTGTTGCCCTTAAACTACACAAAATATTGGTCTCGGCTATGCCATAGGACCGTGATAGAGTTGCAAATTAATTAGCGTTTCCTGTTTTAAAAATTTTGTTATTTACCGTTCCAAAAAACATCTGCATATAATTTTGCTATTTTGGTTCGATATTTGGCACATTACGTAGATATCAGAGATAAATCTGATTAACTGTAATGTAAGTAAATTATAGTAAAAGCCTTAACTATAAAATAGTCATTTGTCTTATGATCAAGAAGTTAAGATCAAACAAACTATATTACTTTAAATTCCAACCGTTAACGGTATCTTTACAATTTATGATTTGAAACATCTCAATTTTTAAATTTTCCTTATAAATAATGAAATTTAATGTGAAATTGTAAAAATTTCAGTGCTCATGAGTGGAGTGCCAAAAACGTTATGTCCTGCTTGGGTGTAAAGTCTGTTTTTTAACACAGAAACGATTAAACACTCGCCTTCGACTCGAATGTTTGACACAAACAGTTGACTTTACACCCTTGTAGCACAAATAACTATTAAGCGTTTTGGTTACATAAAATCGATATTATGAAACTAAAATTTGTTGGGTCAAAGTCGTTTTTATTATTAAAGTGTGACCTCCCTGAAGGAAATCCATCAGATTTATATGAACGTAAATTTGGTTGTGTAGGATGTAACTGTATTCGCGTATGATAGTGTTTGTGACTGTTTTATCGGATGGTTTAAATTTAAATAGTACATTCGTACTCAATCAACTGTTTTCAGCCCATTTAAATTTAAACAATCCGTTAACAATTGATATTTCCTTTGTGTAATTGCAATATAAAGAGTTCCCATTGCAATGAAAAAACGTGTATTTGCTATTAATTGACTAATAATACACTAAAACCATCATAAGATGTTCAATCTCGTTGGTTGAGATTGAGACTCACCGTGTTCCTTACAGTGCCTAGTTTCCGTAAGTTCCCAAGCTAAGGTTATTATCGATAGTGAACGGTGTAATATGTTTTCAGTAGTAACCTAAATATTGAGAAATGAATACATTTTGAGAAATTTTCTCCGATTTTAATTTAATTATTAGTTTATTTTAGTTAATTACACAATGAAATGATCAAGTAAAATGTTAAGAATTGAACCATAGAAGTGGTCAAATAAGATTTAATTGATTACTTTTCCAGTAAAAATTATAAAATGTGTATATGAAAAGAATCCTCGTTGGTATTACCAAAAGTAAAATAATATAGTCTTAAAATAAAGACATCTTTGAAATAAACTGAAATAAGGATCTGCTCTCTTCCTCTGCGTGAGAGAGCAAATTTACTCTGTTGTTGTTATAAACTTGGAAAACAGATCTAGGAAGCTTACGGAAACAGGGAATTTAGGAAAATATCAGAATAATTGTCATGTAAAATAATGACAAACACTTTTCAAAATAACAACACATAAATTATAAGAATAATAAAACAAACTCTGCCAATTACTTAATCTTTATGCGCGATTTTAAATAGGCTTTGAAATTATGCGCCGGGATTTGGCACTGATCTTCATTTGTTGATAATCCAGACTATAATAGCGATTATGGTAGTAAACTGTGGCTGCAAAAGTCTCTTTGTGAGTTTCCAAAAAACTAATACGGCGATGCATGGTACATGATGGAGCTCATTATTCTACGAAACACCTGTATGAAATCATTTCATCAACTGTATAATAAGCGCTTCAGCAAGTATAACGTGCTTGTTAAATCATCCTAACCAAGTGGTCCAAGAATTGTAAAACGACTGTGTCTTTCAACCCTTAAAGAGAATACGGCTTTTTCTCAGCCTAATATTCTGTAAACTTATCATGAATATATGGGAAATATGGACAAGGCGGCATATACGGACAAAATGGCATAGGGGGTGTTTTTGGATTTTGGCTGTTTCTAGCTCGCATCTGACTGAGCTATCATGTGACCCAATTTTCTTTGGCTATCCTGCCAAAATTTGAACGCATTCAGTCTATGCGTCTTAGTGTCAGTGTCATTTACATTTTATCCTAGTGCTTATTTTATCCTTCAAGGACTCATTTTTGTATTAAAATAAGATTTTAAAATATGATTCGATTTATATCATATTTATTTTATTTCAAAACGACATGTGGCATACCGTTTGTATGGACAAAATGGCATTCTTGTCGTTTTGTCCATAAGTGATATTTATTTAATTTACCCGTACATATTTTGTCCATAAACAGCCAAAATGCCGAAATATTACAAGCACTCAATCCATTCTCAGTCCTAGAGACAAGACGATTATGAAATCGAAAACTTCTTAGTACTTCTCATTATAATGGAGATAATTATTGACATTTACCCATAAAGAATCATGATCCAAAAACAAAACACCATGCCATTTTGTGCATACTTCACCGATATGAATATATTATGACCAATGGTGACCGATCCAACAATTATGTATTGAATACAGTATAAAAAATATTTAAATAAAAGGTTACCCTCAATAATTATTAAAAAACTCAATAAAAATGATATCATAAATTTGATTAATTATCATGTCTAAAAAATTGTTTTAATGATTGTCATAAAAATATTCCAATTGCCATAATTGGCAATTGATGACTTTTGTCTGTTAATGGCACAAAGAAAATTCATTTGCAATTTTTATCAATTTTATATCTCATTTTTAACTTAAAATGTCAACGAAAGATACCCCATCAATCATTTGAACAATGAGCAATAAGAAACGATTTTCGCAATTTTTTCGGCTCATTTATGTTTTCATAAAAATAAATGTTGTCAAAAGGTTAATAGTTAATAGTAAAAGTTAATAGTCGGATAATAAAATTGTAAATGTGAAAATAGGAAGGCCATTTAACCGAAACTCTTTTATACCTTTTATCCATTTAAAAAGAAAATGGGTCAAAGATATAAATATGATATAAATGTACCATATGCCACATATTTATGGCATTTCTATATAAAGTTAACTTTTATGTTGTATTTGATATTTTTCTTTCAATCGATATTTATAAATCATATTGAGTCTATGAGAAGGGAAAACTAGAACTAGAAGAAAGGCTTTCTAGAAACTGCGCTGGTTCTTTACAACCCCTTTTTGAAAATTATTAGTTAATGGGATTTTTTTTAAATAGATTTCATATATAAATATTTTTGTGGGACATTTTGGATAATTTTAAAAATATCTTTATTCGGAAATTTGAATTAAAAATAAATTAAACAATATTTGAATTGTAGAAGTTCATAAAAAATAAAAAGTCATTACTTTTTTATTTAATCATGTTCAAAACAATTGCTTGATTTTATTCCTTAAAATAACAGAAACGTAAAAAATAACAAAATTATATGGAACGGAATTGAAGTCAAGGATATTATTCTTATAAATATAAAATGAATACCATGAATTTGTAAAAATTATGATCAAGACAATGACTTGGTCTGAATAAATTTATTAATATTCATTTAAAAAGAAACGATAAAAATGTTCAAAAAATATTATACAGTCTCAATTAAGGTTATAGCTGCACTCGTTTATCCTCGATATCTCTGGAACCAGATGTCAGAGGAACTTCAACACACAATCACAATTGTCATAAATAAATGCACATACGAAAAAACGTATAAACACACCTGTTTCATTAGTCAGTGCTATAAACGCACCCCTTTTATCGCCACTCTGGGATAATTTTTAAATAATCGAACGATGGGTATAGTTAGATATTCCGAAATATTTCAAGAATCCAAAAAAATGGGCGCTATGTCATAGTAAGGTTCAAGTAGCTCTTTTTGGAAGTCTAAATCTCTGATTTATAAAAGTATAAATAAAAAACTAAAAAAATAAAAAACTGCTCTACGTATTTAACCCAAAGGATATTATTTTAGAGATCAATAAATTCCCTACACATACATCGTTTTGACATTGGACTACTGGTTCAGAATCCAGATTGAATAGTGAGTTATTGTTGCAAATTCTATGAGGTTAGGGTCAGATCCTTTTAATAAGTGAAACATGTTTCTTTAATAAACATATTTACACCTTTATTAAAAGCTAGAATATATTTACAATTAGATAAACCAATTTTATATACATATTTACATACATTTGCTGTTTCCAATTCAAGAATTCACAGTAGTTTCAATAGCCAGTGACTGAACTGGTTGATTGTGGAAGAGAACGATGCTCAGCACATCATCTCATAATAAAATAGTACACAGAAACCAGTTTTGAATGTAAAACTATATTGGACAATTGGCAATGAGCCAATCACTCATTCTAATTACACAATGATTAACGAAACACACACAAAGCCTGCTTTGAAAGTGCCCTATATTCCCGTAGGTTGGAATTGCAAGGATAAAAAAAACGATACACAATAACATCAACAGGTATATGGTATACAGCTTTACGCTACTCTATTTATATCGCCCCAGCAATCTCTTCAAATCAGAATTGCCGGCTATAAAATGGTTAAAAATTACATTTATAAGTTTAATAATGGGAAAAGATAATAGTGTTTATTAGGCATGTCATTCTGCACCGCACACTAGGGCAGTATTGACCTAGCTCATTTTCAGGAGGGGTTTAATGTAGCTAATCTGGACATGTTTGGGTTAGTTGAGGATAAACAGATAGTAAGGTAAATATTTGATAAATAAAATAATTTATGTAAGGTTTTTAGTAAAAATTATACAACTTATTTAGTGGTATTTGACAAAAGCATAATTAATAAATACTTAATTTTAATAAATAAATTATAGCTTAGTTTTAATAATTATAACAAGTAGGTGAGGAATTCACTCCTGAGCTAAAAGCACCAATGCTTTCTGGATTCAAACATAATCAGTACTACAGATCCGTTCGCCCCCATATTCCAATTTAAGTGGGCTCTGAATAAATGGAACGAGGTCCTTGGTTGAGCAGTCATATATTCTCCATTCTCCATTCTTCATAAAGAATTATTTATCTTCGTAACTATCTTTCAAGAAGGCGAAGAAAAATTTTTGTTTTTAGTACCACAAAGACAGATAAAATTATTTGTTTTTAATTTTTGAATGTAATAACTAAATTAAAGTTCCTAATATATTATACGATGAACATCACTTATATTTAACTGTGGATACAACAATCTTTAATATTTGACGAAAACTACAAGCACAATGAATAATTTAAAATTCCGCTTTAAAAAATTAAACCGTCACCCAAACTGCACGCCTACTAATCTAATTGGCACGATACATAACTACAATTTGCAACAAATACCCATACTCATAATAATAGTAAGATATGCATTTTGAATTCAATGCTTAGATTTTACCATATATAAAATGTGATTTAATTGCGTCAATTTTAATCAAACAATCATTAAAATTATTTCTAAAAGTTGAACATTTTAAACAAATTACGAGAGTCACGGTTAATTTTCTCATTAGACATTTTCCCCTTTATTAAACTTTTAATAAAAAATATGATTCATTTAATCATGAACGTGTATTTGCAATTTTAATTACTCAAAGTCATATAAGAAGTCTGAATTAAAAATTTAGGTCGTTTAAAGGAAAGTTTTGAAATGAATAATTTAAGGAGACTTTTCCATCTAAATTTATGCACAAGTCTCTGAATAATTACATACCGAGTGTAATTTACGATGAACGCAATTACATTAATGGCCCATAAATAATCATATCTTTTATTATGTACTTTCGTTATAAAAATACGATTTTTTCTATAAAAGAATTGAATAAAGTCATGAAAATAACTTCTTAATAGGACGCTCGTCTTTAATAATCTTGAGACGACTGGTGGCAGCGTTGGAAAAGTAAATTATTAATTAATCTAATTAAACTATTCAGAAATGGGTAAAGATAATGGCGTCTCTCTTATAATTAGTCTTAATTATCTTCTTGAATGGCGAAAAATGTATACCTTATTTCAATGAAATGCCAACCTCAGAGTTATTCTTTTTTTCTTCTTCTTCACCTAATTCTTGGAATATTAAGCGAATCAGAAAAATGTTCCACACACCAACTAGCAAACACACATATATTTGATACGCATTTTGGAATTAATTAATTGGGATTCCATTGAAAGGTTGATACTCTGGTTCGATAACGACATGTGCTGCTTGTGCATGTCTCGTCAAATGGAAAATATTCTATATTTCGGCCCCGAAATCCCATTACACAGAGAAGTGCATAAATTATTTTCGCCCCACAAAACAACATTTATAACGTGCTTTAGAGCTTATACCATTTAATTGTACCGATTTCGGATACTTCCTAATTGATTTCGCAAAATCCTATACACTGATTTCAAAATGAGAAGGAAGTGTCTCTATGCTAAGTAATTAGGGATAAATAACATTTTTTAAAAAGTTTATTGAAAACTTTAAAGAAATATTCTGATAATTAAGTACATGTAATAATGTAATCAATAACAAAATAGTCATTAATATAACTAAAATGGAATGTTTTAAATTCTACAAGTGAAACACCACGAGTTAAGTCTCACAATACAATGTTCATTTATTTCACTTTCATTCTACATTTATTCGATAAGGGCTAATTATTATTTCTAACCATAAGGTGCATTGCTTTCACCCAAATAAGTACGAGTATATATTATCTAAAATAATATTCTTGTTTATTAAAGTGATCAAAGAAATGAAATATGGAAATATTCGCAAAAAATCTACTTCCGTTTGGTTCTTTGTTTGTCCATTACAAAATTAAGAAACGGTACATAATTGTAAAGTAGTAAAGAGTATAGTCAACACAAGAAATATGTGCAGTAATCATTTGGAATCAGACAGATTCAAAAGTACCCCACAATGTCTCAATAGAAAATCGTCACGACCTATTTCTTAATTAACCTTGGTTAAATTGAAAGCCGTGGACACATCATTACTCGTACTGAAAAAGATTATTTCAATAGTCTTTGGTTGGGGGCAGTGTAATGTAGATAACAGGTTGGGTAATTTAAATCATTTTGCTATATTTTGGCTTTTATGATTAAAAACTAATATCGAAGAAATCATAAATGTAATATGTGTGAAACTAATACAATCATGGCAAATGATTTTTGCAACCTAAGCAGAACTTTTCTAATAAATTTATTATTTTTTTAAATTTTTCGATAAAAATTTTGAAACTTTGAGTATATTATGCTTCATGTTTTTCATAAGCTAAACTTAATCTGCATGTGCTATATATTTGTAAATGCATTTTTTTATAAAAATTTGTCAATTTTAAAGCATCATTTAATAAATTTCCCTTTCAATTCCTGTAAGGTGTCTAAACCTCAACCAACGGGCTTAGTCTTTTCATGACCCACTTAATCCTTCATCATATATTAATTATTAATTAATTTAATTTTAATAAAATCTCTCAATTTTGTTTGTCTTCTTTATATTAAATCTGGGTTTCTGTAATTCCGTATATGAGTGTCTCATTATTTTCACCAATCTTAGTGCGTGAAGTTCAAATTCATAAAAAGAGGAAAAAAATCGGTAATAAATCTACATTTACATTTTAATCTATCCTTATATTTAGTCCAATTTAATTGTGATATGTTTTGATACAAAAATTTTTCACAAATATTATTTTTGCTTACAACATTCAATTTTGATATTTTGACTGTGAAAACCATAGGAAAAATCCCAAGGTGTCTCTTTAAATTTCTATTTCAAGATCAATTTCTAAGTAGTCGTCAATTACGAAAAGATATATTTCTTTAAAATATATTACGCATAATAAAAAAACATATTTATCTTAATTGCTGCAATCTTTTTATCAAAATTTTATAGGTAATTTGTTTCGATTTTATTAAAAAGGTCTTTAAAAATATATTGTCCAAAATAAGTTTCGGTTAAATATTTCAATTTTGCCATGAATACTACGAGTTAGAAATAAATTGTTGATATTTTATTATGGTATGTAAAAAGTTCTTACTTTGACCACGCAACAGATTTTAATGTTATTTTAAAGTTACTAAACAAAGATTAATATCTTTGGTGGTGATTATGAAATTTAAATAATATAGATATCACAACAATTTTATAGGTTAACTACTACTTTAGGTTTAGACAACAAATTAAAAGATATAATTAGTTGATTTCAAACCAGAAAATTATTAATAAAAGTAAAAGCCTAACCAGTTTCGGTGTATAAAGACTCTGCTAAGGGAAATTCACTAACAATGCAAATTGGTAATGTTCCGGAGCTCAATTGATAATTATGATAATGCAGTACAGGATAATTAATGTCCTAATTTGTGTGTGTATTTTATTTACGAAAGATATGAACAGCAAATAGAAATAAATCTCGACCTGATTAAGGGCACAAAGTTTCCGAATCCACCTCAAGCTGAAGTCTCTGCAATTCATTACGTGTCGTCCTAACTGCTGAGATAATACCAAGTATTTTTCTTTGGCCAAGGAAAAGTTTTGATCAATGGTTCACCATTTTGACGACGAGAAACTTTTCGAAGCACACTGTTTTTCAGTCGAAGACAAGTTATAACTGGATTTATTTCGCTCCTGGAAAAGTTCCCGAAGCCGCAACATTCACTTTAAATCGATACTGATGCTGGTTTTCAGTTAAATGTTACCTTTAAAACAAACTCGCTTTTCCACCACCAAAGGACATACACTAATTCAACACTTGAGTGCAATTTTGCCAACTTTTAACGAACGTCGAACACCACGAAAAGCACATAAATCCGGTTAATTGAAAAGAGTCAAGTTC
Source organism: Clogmia albipunctata (assembly GCA_001014945.1). NCBI lineage: Eukaryota > Metazoa > Arthropoda > Insecta > Diptera > Psychodidae > Clogmia > Clogmia albipunctata. Next base: position 5,749 of record JXOV01008716.1, on the reverse strand, counting down.
AACAAGTACTCACAGCAGAGATTTTGGGGGATTTGCAATTCCATTTACCTCGAGTTTCTCTGTATGAAACAGAGGATAGAATTTAAATTCCCTCGATTGCACAGGATTTCCTGCTTTCTCTTAGCCACTCGTGACAGTATTTAAGTACGAGTACTTCTGAATGAAATTTATAACTGAATAAAATTTAGTTAGTAAATTAAAAGTTAAGCTATTTAAGATTAATACTAATGCACTAGTGGTTTAATAAAATTATTTAAGATGAATTACTTATGACATCATAATTCTTCAAATGAGCTCTTAACTATAAGTTATCATAGTCTTATCATAAAATATGTGGTGGTCACTTTAAAAATCCAGACGGTCCATTAAATAAGATAATTTCCTTTTAATTATAAGGACAATTTCTTAAATTTGTTCTATTTCTTTTCTAATATTTTATATTTTAAATAAACTATAGCGAGCAATGATTTCTAATGATTAATTAAAACCGGCACGGACCATACAAGTTTAATACAATGACCAACTTTAATAAAGGACTCGAATTAGAACGAGTAATAATGCATCATTATTTATTTATCCTTAAAAGAGTATAACATTTAATCAAAAGATGTATCGAAAAGTAAACTTTCTTAACGCAAGTTGGTTCTGTATCGGTTTACTTAATTATCGACTAACAAAATAGCGTTCAATACACATGTGAAATAGGTTATTACAGCACTCATTTACTTTTTTTTACTCGCTACGTCGTCAAAAAACATGGTAAATTCGTGCTGTAATAACTTCTATTTCACTACTTGTATCGAAATAAATTATTTTCGATCATGATGGATACAACAATTTATGCATTTTTGGACTAATTTGATAATAATATTATATTTTTTTGCACGGAGTGCTGAAATAATTCATAGTTTGCACGCAAATTGGCACTAATTTAATGAAATTACATATTGTTGTCATAACAAAATTTATTATTTTAATTTAAAAATTTCGTTGTGAGTTGTTGTTACACAATTTGAAAAAAATGTTGCGAACGTGTTTTATTTTTAATTATCGATTAAATGATATTTTTTCACAATTTCACAAAATAGTGTTCGTTACACATGTGAAATCGGTTATTACAGCACTTGTATCGAAATATACTATTTAAGCACAAAAAATGTAAAATAAAATTTAGTGAAAGATATATCCAATTAAGGATAAATAAATAATCGTGCTTTATTAGCCTTTTTAATACGAGACCTTTATAATGCTGGTCATTGTTTTAAACGTGTGTAGTCCGTGCCTTTTGTTATTTCCTAAACCCAATGAGTGGATGTAGCCGGTCTTAATTATTCTTTGGTCATCATTGTTCGCGATAGTTTATTTGAAGTGAGATTTGATATTAATATTTAAATGCAATTGTTGAAAATGAGAAACGTAGAATCTGTTGATAAACATTAAATTAAGATTTTAACACGTGATTCCAGACAGTGTTGTAAAAGAGAAATCTATTACTTGTACTATAAACTTGAACATGTGGTCACAGGCTGTTCAAGAGAGAGAAATCGATTAATTTGTATGTGCTATGTGTAAATTTTGTCCTGTTTCACATTTCGATTAGTTAAGACTGCAAAGTTCATATTTCAATAAGTTAACATCTTGCTCGAGCTCGTCCGGTGCTCGGAGATTTGTTCTTTCTGTCTGACATGTCATCGTGCCAACCTGCCGGATTTATGGATGCTTCGACTTTTACTTCGTGTATTATTTGGTGTCGTTCGAGAGTCTGGACTTTTGTTATACAGTTTTAACTTTGCCCATCTGACTGTCGAGACATATATTGTGTTGTACATTTCATTTTTGGATTATTTTTTTTAATTGATTTGTAATAATTACTTTAATAGTATAATCAAGTTATGGGGCCAAGGGTCAAATAAATTGGAGGAGAGTAAGCACCAATGAATGAAACACCTGCTTCCAAGAACTGATACTTATGTTTATTTCACTTAGAAATTTTTAATTACAAAAAGTATTTGACAAGGAAGTCGACCAGCAAAGTGTGCGTTACAAAATTAAAATAAAAAATAGCGAGCTATTAGAGTCTCCGAAGGTTTTTTTTGTCCCTCAGATGTGGTCATGGAGGGGACAATATGTCAGAATCCAATAGTCGCCCAGTGCCTGTCTTCCAAAATATTCCAGTTCCTTCCCCTTCGTCAGGCTTGTCAGTTACGGATAAAGTTGTATACTGCGGTTGGTACGAATGTTTGGGAATGGATTGATTTGATTGGTTTGCCCAAACGCTGATAAGCATGTCACTCGCTGTCTTCCATTCGTAAGAACGCCGAGTTATCAATTTTCTTAGGTTTTGTCATTTCGCTTCTTGATAATAAAAATAATTGGTTTTTGTGGTCAACTCATAGCTCTTAAAATAACATTATTGATTCTAATTTTGCTTTTCAATAGAAAGTTGTTTCTAAAGTTCCAGCTCCATTACTACTAGTTGAAAATGTAATGTCGTTTGACGGCAGGAGGCCGTCAGATGGCATAACTGTATATTATAGTAAATAAATAAAAAAAATAGTTAAAATCTCAAAAAGTTTCTGTTCACATTTCTATCAATAAAGATCATAGAAAAGATCAGTTTGAATGTTAGGTTAGACAATAATGATTTAAATAATAATAAAAGTGTGTTTGAAGTAGAATCCAGGGTTTTAACTTAAAAAAATGTTGGTATTTGTTCTTTGGGAGGATATCGCTACCGCTTAGTTTTTGATTTGTTCTACTCCACTTTCCACTAAAATCAACACTCGTGATTTTACTGTAATCTAATGGTAAATAATGCGTTTTAGATATAAATGTATAAAAAGTCATATCTTTTCTATTAAATAAAACATAAAAATATAACTATTTGTGGGAACTTAAATGGTTTTAAACTATTTTTAAACTAATATAATAATATATGTTTTAATGCATTTTTGTAGCTTAAAATTGGTATTATGACACTCAAATTTGTTCTGTCAAAGTCATTATTATAGCACACGTGTTTTAAAAAATTCTTTAAAGCACGTGTGCTTTTTCTTTATTAGGCAGACAAAAAATTTAAATTTGTTGTAACTATTATAAGCCTTTGAATTTACTGGTATTTGATTTATTATAAACACATTCAAATCAATTTATTTGAATTTTTTTATAAACATTGAATTATTTATATAGTCAACTATACTACAAAAATATAAATATTTCAAAATGAATGTTTAGTCAACTTTCGAAGAAATTTCATGTCTAATCTTCTTAAATAAATTTTTTAAAGATTTATGTTTAATTACCAACAAGGTTTATTTACATAACAAATAATTTAAAACATAATTTTATTGTATTATATATAAGTTTCTAGCTCCCCTTGAGACTTTTCTAATCACATATTCCCATGTTCTTCACATACTGTTGATTTTTTTCCGTTTTTTTTAAATATAGAGCGCCCAACCCCTTTCCTACACCCTCAGCAGCTGTCTGTATGTTCTGGATTTGAGACAAGAGATTTATTGTTGTATAATATACGAATATTTTATTAGATAATATTCTGTCAAATTAAAAGAAGATGATTTTCAAAAATTATTTTCTTTCAAAAATAATTATAGCCTACATTATAAAAATAAAATGTTTACATATAAATAAAACAAAAATTTAAATACAAACAAATTTTCCATTAAATTCTTATAAATTATTGTCTTTTAAAGCCTTGAAAAATTTCTCCAAATAGAACTTTTGGATTTAATTAAATTTGAATATCATTTTATTTCTAAGCAACTTTTTGCTAAAGATGTGTATTGTATATTAATGAAAATCTTCTCTATTTATTTCCTTAATGTATTTTATTGTCAACAAGTACATGATATCAAAAGATTTGTTCAATTACCTAAATTGAGATTTTAATTAATTAACTTTTAGGGTAAACTCCTGTAATACCAAAAGGATACTGATTTCACGTGAAAAATTGAAGTAATTTTTTATTACTGGTAATGTTTCCCTAAATTTTCACTTTACCAAGAAATTTCTTTATAAATAGACAACAACAAGAAAAGCGAGACCATGTCCCGAATTTGAAATAAGTTTCTTTCTTTCTGTCCAGCAAGAGGAAGAGTGACAAATCACTTACGTGTCTTCCGTAAATCACAATTCTAACGATCCCAGCCACCTGGTGCTCGCCCATTTCCCCGAGATTAATGGCCCAGGATAAAGCACAAACTTTGGTGCAGATTGCCGAAAAGGGACACCGAGCATTTGAATCCGAGAACAGGAGTCAGACCCTCTAATTGGACGCCTGATAAACAATTAATTCGGGACATTTCGCGCTAATTACCTTCTGTGCTGCTCCTGATTGGGATCAAAAATCATTCCGACGAGAATTAACATTTTAATTATCCTCTTTCATAAATTAGAATTATTTGCTCTAATTCTCCAAAAACGGGTTTAAAGATATTCCATCCTGGTGTTAACCCAAATATTTAGAGAGAGAGGATTTACCTTAAAGTTGAGTCTGTTTAGATAGTAATAAAGAAGAACTAGGCCAAATTTAATTAAAACAAAAAGTTTTAAATCCATAAAATATTTATTTTGGGATTAATTACCTAGTCTTATACAAAATGATGAATAAAGTGTTTTTATTAAGTTATATTATCTTTAACATAATAATCAAATGGTGCTACTTTGACATGACTTCTCAAAATTTATCAGTTATTTCAATTTTTTTAATATTTCAGCAAATCAAATTCATAAACCAATAAAATTCTGAAATTTATATTCATTTCATGACCTCATAATTAACAGATAATTTATTTCATCTGTCATTTGCAATACTAGCAGTTTATTCCATAAATATTAACCATTATAAAATAAACCCAAAAATCAAATCAAATAAATTTAATACGAATTGAAAGTAATTGGGTCTTTTGAAAAATATTTAAATATTATTAGGTCATCCCGATCAGCAGGCTGTGCGTTTGAGTTGACAGTTTAGTTTTTATCAAACGGAATTTTAATTAATTGTTGAGATTGTAAAATTTGATAAATATTAGGGAATTTTAAGTCCGTATAGAGATAAAAGTGAAGTGTATCGTTTGGTATAATAGGATACTGTTTGGTTTCGCCTTGTTGCTCGAAAATTGGAAAAAAAGAATTTTCTTCTAAGAACAAAAATTTCAAAGGTCCCTTAAAACAAAAGTAGATAGTGCAAACGCCTACGTGATGAGAAGGCGGTGTGCGGCACCCATCACTCCAAGAAATCACGATGGTGCAACGGTCCGGTGATCATTCATATGTATTTATATATATGAGTGAGGGTTATAACACAGTCATGGGTTGTGTGGTTCAATTTTACATTACATTACATTAGGTCATCCTCTTGAAAGTGCACACCTGGAGTTCAATTTTTAAAAGACCGTAACTTTTTTTATTAATCAATATTTCTAATTGAAAAAAAGGCATTTTAAATTTAGTATTTTTGTTTGTAAACAGTGAGTTGTATTAAAGAATATTTATAGTAACCTTTGTTCTAGAAGTCTAAGAACTTTATAAGGAATAAAATCACAGCCCCCGGATATGTAGAAACTGGGATCTTCACATAAGTTTTATAAATGCGACACCTATTTAAATCAATAGGTATTGAGTTATTCAAAATTTGGAGAAGTAAGAAAAATGAGTATTCTTAGGGGTCTAGAAATTTTACGGCATGCCGTGTAGCAAATGCTTAGAACTTGCCTTCAGATAGTCATTG
>JXOV01008714.1:0-15216 GCA_001014945.1 Clogmia albipunctata | reverse complement strand
AATCCGTTGACGTCTGTCACTTTGACAGCTCGATATAATAATTTTAAAACATTTATTGCGAAATGCACTGTTTTGCCTTCGATTCAAAATTAATTATAATTAGGCAGTTATTTAAATCAAATCAAATAACCGAATTTCTTTAAACAAAAAGACAAGTCCATTCCAATTCCATTCCAGAAACAAAACAAACATTTTCCAATTTGTCGTGGGACAAAAAGAGATAGCTTGTTTCCAATTGAGTGTTCTCACTTGCTCCAATGCAAAATATTGTTGGGCTTCCAAGTACAAGAAATTGGCGGGAAATGTTCTAATGTTCTGGGCAGTTTTTGATTCTATTTAATTCAATTCAATTCCTCCGTTAACAGTCGAGATTTTATATTTATTATAAAACAATTTTATTTTGAGCCTTAAACACCCCACAATGTGAATATATTATTTTTGCATTTGAAGATCAAAGTGCAATTCACGAAGAAATAAATTGTAAATTTTCTTTTTCCAGGTTTTTATTCAAATTCGCGGTTTAAGATATACTTGAACTATATTGAAGGAAAGTTTAATTGCCGAGGTACACCTGTCAAAAAAGTATTTGAAAATAACGGTTTTTGTTCATTTTTGATTATAAAATTCGGCAACAAAATGCCCACGGTTTCCATTTAAACTCCGAACTAAGGATCTGTAATGAAATACAACGAGTTTAAAATTTGGTGGATTCCCTATTATTTGGCAGGATAAAAGATATTTTTGTAGGTTATTTTTTGCGCTCGAGTGTGATAACATACATCTGGGATTTTCTTATACCGCCTCTACCTAAACCCAGCCAGAACCCGCGTTAATTTCAAATCAAAAAATTTGTCCAGTAGAAAGAGACAGAGATAGGAAAAAAGTTTGGCGCCAAAAATCCATCTTTCTTCCCTTTTTTCCAATTGTGAAAAATTAACTGTTGAAAAAATTTTCTTTTCCAAATTTTCGACCGAAAACCATGGATTCCAAGATGAGATTTTACCAAATTCGGCTGCCGAGTGTAGTCTTATTATTTAAAGAAAAAATATTCGTTTTATGATTAATATTTTCAGAAAACATCGATTAGCTCATAATAATAATTAAATCAAGATATTTTAATAATTTGTAATAACAAAATGTACGGGAGAATTAAGGATATCAAAATTTCCAATTTTGCTCTTTTTTTTAATTCACAGGATAATTTTTTGCATTATTATATGTAATATATATGAATAACAAGAATATAAAAAATATCACACCAAAGGAGAAGAAGAATTTTTTATATCTATTGAAAATTATTTTGAGGATCGTTGGGAGTAACTTTGATAACTTTTTATTGATCTTTTAATTTTCTTTTTGTAAAGCGATTAGTGGTCCAGGAGACTTATTCGCTTTCAATGTAAATAAATAATATAATTTTCTTTGAATTAGTGATTAAGTAGAAGTACATACATTTTTTATTACCAAAATCATTTCATAATTATTATGCAGGCATTTACTTAAATAATTATTGAACCATTTTTATAATTGAGTAGGTTCTCGATTATTGGGGTTGTTTTTTATATATACAAATTAAAAATTATTCGCGAGAATTTTAAAAACTGCATAGGAATTATTCAAATACATGATTGAAAATAAATGAAGAAAAAGAACCGTAAATTAATGGCATTTGAACCCAAGCCTCCCCAGTCTTACACAACAAAGTTCGTACCTCTAATATTATCAATTAAGTACGTCATTAACAAAGATAACAGACTAATGATTTCTAAGGCCAATATGACTGATAAGTGATTATCTTAATGCCCATTCAATATTATTTCCAAATTCAATTAGTATGTTTTGAGCTCTAATCCAAAAGATTACAAAATCAAAATGTCTTCCAAATTATTTATTTTATTTTTTGTCATGGTGAGAGATTATTTTTGAAAAGTATGCCATTTCAAATAAATTATTATTTTCTCCTAGATTACAGTCATCAATTCACAATGGACAGACTATTCACAACTCCAGATGAATTTAAACAATCTCGTGACCGACGTAGAACAGGATTTAAACAGCATTCGTCAAGGAATTTCGGATAATTTGATTAAAACCACTGATGAAATGCTATCTTTTGCAATGGAGAGTTATGACATGACCCAGCATGATGAGACTTATGCAGCCATGGTCTCTGCCTGCACCCTCTATCCAACAAACTGGCTGAAATACGAAACTAAAGCTATGAATCAACAATTGTCTGAAAGTGAAGCCATCGTAAATTCCATGAAATTTCTTGTGCTAAGAACCCTAGTCAATCAGCCACTTATCAGTAATCCCGAAACAACATTTCAAACGGTGAATGCCCAAATATCCCAAGTGACTGCACAATGGAATAATCAGAAGACAGATTTGCTTCAAAGTGTGACGAACTTTGAGAACAAAATCAATCAGCTGATTGAAGACCATAAAAATTGCATCAATATTATCGAAACATGAATGCATAATTCTATTTTGTTTCCATAATTTTTACATAAATTGAATAAATGAAATAAGTAAATAGTTTTAGATGAAAACCTGATTTCTTTTGGTTGATTATTGCATAATAGAGTTTTGGTGCAGATAATTTCGAAGCTACAATTAATATTAAAATAACTGTAGTTTTTAAAAATACTCGTAAATAAAACATATCTAAAAGAAATTATTAAAGTTAATAATTATTAACTGCTTTTTATTATGCATTTCAGTAACATAATAGTTATCTATATAACTAGGTATTATGATTTAAAAAAAAACAGTGTGTTTGATTATGATTATCGACCGTATTTTATACAAATTTTTTAAATAAATTAAAACAAAACTCGAAAAAATCATCGTTATAGGAAAATTCAAACTTAAAATTTAGTTTAGCCGCGACACACTTTCGGAATGATAGAGAAAATATTAGCATAAGTAAGAAAATCTCTTTCACTTAGATGGAAGTATTGATATAAAGAGAGGTTCGATATGGTTATTTCATTTAATAGTCATATATTCAAAAATTCATCCATTAAAATAGTTAAATCATCCACTAATACAGTTAAACCATACACAACAAAACTTACTTTTATGTAAATTTGATTCTTTTACGGAGGTCATACTTTAATAATAAAGAAAAATCACTACTGCTTTAAAGGGTTTGTGCTATGTATAAATCAACAAACTATCCTGATTTCAGGCAAAAATGGCTCATTAGTTTTGACATTAAGGCAAATATATTGACATTATGATTGTGTTTTTCACTAGGGAAAGAGTAGACAAAATTTCCCTAATGAGAAAGGTTACACGTACTCGTAATTCTAATCCTTTTTTTATTCAACTACTTACAGTAATAAACAAGTTTTACGTATGAATATAACCCAATTGAATAAAACCGAGAACAAAATTTATGCTTTAAAGTTAAATTGATTCTTATTTGTACAAAACAGCTCTTCCTTTCTAATTTGAAGACTGACTAGCAAAAAAGAGGTAAATTTGAATGTATGAAAAAGAGTGAAGTTAAGACGATGTTCATTTCTTTTGTTTTTGAGTAATCTTGTTAAAAGACTAATACAGAAAGCCTTGTAAAAAACATGGGCAAATATAACTAAACACATTGGCTTTTTTAAATAGCTCTTCACACTCGTGCTTTGAAAAACCTAAATGCTTAATAATGCTTTACTAATCTAACAATTAGAATTAATAACTTTTATGCTAAATGTGGCAATGGGCTGGACATGTTGTGCGACTAACTGACAACCGCTGGACAAAGCTGACGACGGAGTGGAGACCACGAACGGGCAAAAGAAACACTGGACGCCCGAAAACAAGATGGAGCGACGACATTAAAAAGGAGGCAGGCCCATTATGGACTAGAAAAGCTGAAGACAGAGACGAGTGGCGACGCATAGGGGAGGCCTACGTTCAGAAATGGATTGAAATAGGCTGAACATGATGATGATGATGATGCTAAATGATTTTCTTAAAAATATGAGCTTTTTATATCATAATGTAATTTCCTAAATTAAAAGCATTAAATTGTTTAATTAAGAAAATAATCAAGCTTAATTGTACATTTTAAATATATGTTTAGCAACGAAATCAAATCCGATTATTTTCAATGAATGGTAGTCAATCTAATCAAAAGTCTTGAATACTAACCTTCTATCGATAGACATGTTTGGAGCAAAGATAAGATTATTAACCCGGGGTGATGGATTAAGCAAAAATTTAGTCAGATTACCGAGTTTGTGAAGAAATATTCGATTATGAAGTTATACTATTTGGTATTTTTTGCATTAATATGGACGGTAACTGGCCAAATAACTCCAGAGTTATTAAAGGAAATGGTTAACGGATTTAAAATTCAAAAGGACTGGCAAATTGGAGTGGCCAGATCGACAATATCGTCTCATTCATGGACCGGATTGGCCAATTTAATGACTGAAATTGATTCCGTAGCCGACTTTACGAATGAGGAGATGGGCCGATTGAGACAACTGTTGGTTGGACTACCAGAGGATTGTGAAGCTAACCTTCCAACCACCCCGGATGCGATTGTGGAAGCTGCAGAGAAAGTTCTCAATGAATGTGTTCTGGAATCGATTAGTGGAGGGGAACTAGTGCAAAGCAATTCTGAGACAATGCTTGCAGATTATCAAACCAATGCAACATCCCTGGATTTTTGGTTTATGGAACAGTATTTTAAGGATCCCAAGCAATTGCAAACTGTCGAGAAATTTGTTGATGTATTGACGAAACTTCAGATGGATCGAATTATTTGGGACAATGTGGATAGTATTCAGCTGTACAATGACGGGAAATTGGAAGAGCAGAACTGGGAGACATTGAAAAGTGATATTGATAATTGTTTTATGAGAGCTAAAGAGAATGTGGGCATTGGATTTGGAACCATCTATCTTTATTTGTGGGATTGTTAATAAAATTCTTTTAAACTGTTTTAATTATCTTTCTTTTCGCAAATGGCAAGTTGTTCTGGCTGTTTTCTTTTGTTAAAAATTAAATGTCTAAATATTATAAAAATGTATCCAAACACTATAGTTAAAACAACTAAAACTATGTCCACAGAGAACATGGCATAAAAAGGAACGGATGCATATGGGGATGTTAGGGATGACAAATCATTTACGTCAATTGCATATTCGATCCAAGATAGAGCTTTGCCCAAGGGCATTTCTGGCTGGTTTTTCAGTATCTGGCTGGCCTTTGTAACATTGGCTTTGAACCTGCAATAAAAAGGTTTTAATTTTAATTTACGTCCTGTAACCAAAAGCAATTAAACTTACCCGGGATTTCCGATAACTTCATTAATAAGTTTAATCAATCTTTCCGGACTAAAAGCTCTGATGTTTAAAGACTTTCCAAACCCTTTCATCGCCACTTTATTGGCTGTATTATACTGCTGCGGCCATATTGGAACTACCAGCATGGGCACTCCATTCCACACCGACTCCTGGACACTCAAAATGCCCCCACTTGTAATAAACAATTTAACTTTTGGGTGGCTTAAAATCGAATCCTGATCCATCCAATCTATCATCAAAATGTTCTTGGGACAGTCCCTCTTTTCGGTTTTGTCATATTTCCAAATAAAGTCATACTGATCCAATCTGGAGAAAGTATCCAAGAGTATTTCATCTCGTTTTCTCGTCATCAAATCAGGTTTAACCGTGGCTCCGAAGCTGAATAAAACCACGCCATTTTTAGAGGATTCCAAAAAGGATAATACACTCGGATTTATTTCGTATTTTTTGTTGATATGCAGGCCACCCACGGGGATTACGTTGGGTGGAAGGAGTAAAGCGTCATCCAGTGCATTATCGGAATTAACCAGAAAAATCTGCGACTCTTTCTCCAAGTCCTCAACGTTTTTTAAATCTTGTCCAAACGTTCGTTTCGCAAAAATGTTCTCTTGTCTCAGAAATGTAAATTTTCGATAGAGAAAATCATAAAATTGGTATAGAGTGTTATAAACCCGATCTGAGACTACCAAATTTGTAGCTTTTCTAGACAAAGGATGAGCCATAAATCCTGGAAAGTGAGGTGTTGATGATGCAGCAAAGGTGTGGATGGGAACTCCAAATGGGCTAACGGAAATTAAAGGGGGCTTCCCAAATTTCACCCAAAATCCTAATAAACTCTGTCCCATTGTGAAATCGTAAATTACAGCATCGAATACAAACTCATTTGGATAGTTGTGCAGTGTTTTAAAACCGTTTGTTTTAACCAATTCACTTGTCAGGAAATGACTGAATCGATACCAGTCTTTGATGCATCGAAATACACTTTTCGGGTTTTCAATTTGATAGTCATCAAAGAAGTCAGTGCTGATCTTTTCATAGATTCCTTCCAGGAATAAAAAGTGTATATTAGGACTAGAGTATTCGATTTCTGGAGAGAGCATTGTCACATTGTATCCACGGTCAGCTAATCCTGTAGTGATAGCTTTATTCCAAATGTGATGACTTGCAGAAGGCACTGAACTTATAAATAGAACGTTTTTAGCTCTAATTTCTATCGTTAAACATAAAAGCACCATAAATATTGTCCACTTCATTTTAAATTTATTTCATTTAAATGGAATAAAGTTCAGAAACGTCTTCACTTTTGCGATAAACTTACTAAATGACAATTCTTTTTATCAAAAGCTGATAAAAATCAGGTAATCAGATAGTATCTAATCAACTTGTGGATTATAAAATTCGCAAATGGTTGATAATTAGTTATAACTAATTTGTGAGCATTTATCTTAACGGTCTTGACCTGTTTTTATTCATTTCATAATTAAAACATTTTGGTTATATATAAAATTAATAGGTTTTGACAATTAAACGTCAAATCTAAAATTTTACATTTCATCTTATATTTGGGGCTTGCCGTCCTGAATTCCATTTTGTGTTAATTTCATACAAATCAGTTTGGCTCCATATAAAAAAGTCAAAACCTTATTATAATTTTTTTTCTTCATCTTTTCTTTTTAAATCTGTTAGCGACAGGATGTTTCATACAAATTTAATAGTCCAATTCATAATCAATATTAGTAACCAACTTGCTTTGTTCACAGTATACATTTGTTTACGAAAAATGTCGTCTTAAAAGTCTATTTGAATTTCAAACCGAAATTTTGCCTTTAAAATACGGTTGAAATAAGATGCTGAAAATAATGGCAGTTATTATTCTAGTGATTTTTCTTTAAATATGAGTTTTACACAGATTAAACATATTGATTTGTGTAGTACCACATTGTGCTGTCTAAAAATATAACTAAAATTTTGTTTTTCTACCGGGTATACCACTATTATGAGTTCTTATAGCGTAATTGGTTAAGTGTCTCGTCACAATATTTGGTTATCGTGTGTTCAAATCCCAGTAAAAGCAGTGATTTTTTATTTTCAAAATTCATTTGCTATTATCAACTAATAATAACAATTTGTGATTAATATTTGTTTAAATACATTTACAGACAATATCTCCGTCCTCAACAAGTAGAACAACTGGTGACGTCAACACCATCTGTTCGAATTCTGATGGGTTTTCAAAGCTTGGATGGAGTGCACAAATATCGAAAAAGATGAGCTGGATCTTTCTAATACAAGTACTCTGCTGCTGTTCAAATGAACAGATACAAACGAAAGTTATGAAAGGGATGGTCTTCTTCATAGTATGTGTGTTCTGTTTCGGTGTCAAAAACCTGTCAATAAAAATAGCCTCTATATTGAACCAGCAGCTCTGGTACTAATCACACCAGAGCATGATTTATAGAAATGACATTCAATTGTTAATTGTGAAAGATTGGCAAATGAATAGATTGGGTATTTGACAAATTTTATTGCGTAAATCAATTGGTTAGAGTTAGAGCTTCGCATTGATGGAAACATCTAAGAGCAATACGCCAAACTGCGGAGGGCAGAGATATGAGGGAGCACAATAGATCTTCAGGTCAAAGTGCGGGATCACCTCATTAGAGATTTTATTATAGATTCATTCTTATCCCATAATCATAATCTAATTAAGTAATTTAATGTTTTCATTTATAAATATTGGACTCATTAAGGAAACAAGAAAACTACATAAATCCAAGATGTCGATGATTTGATCCGCCTTGTGGATAGTTATTACCGGATTTTTTTTTATAATAAAAGCCTTTTGCACCGAAATAATAAAATAAACTTAGAGAATTTCTTCACATCGAATTAACAGAAGATTGATGACGTGTACTCACCACTACATTCACACATTTAACTAATCATATTTTTAAGTAACGTTACATTGTTTGGAAGTATCATTTCAACGAAGAAAACTCATTTAAAAACATGTTACGTTAAAAGACATGTTACGTAGGAGATATTTCAGCATGAAATATCTCCTACGTAACATGTCTTTTAAATTGAAAACATAATAATATTTATTTATGTGAATTAAAACAAGAATTTATAATTTCTGTAAATATAAATGCATAAATAATTTATGAAAATGGAGAAATAATATATACATTCAGTATTTATTCAAGCCCGAAATTGGCTAATTTATGGTTTCCATTTAAAGTAAAGCAAACCGACAAGCAAGTAATAATTTGGTGCTATTGTATCCATAAAACCCATTAACATATACATGATTTCATTTCTCCGGCAAGCAAGAATAAAAATATTTATATTTATTAAAACATATTATGATAATTTTCTGCCAACGCGATTGCTAAAAGCGGGTATAAAGAAAACGTACAAGTTTTCACATTTTCAGATACTTGGATGTCATTGCGTAAACCCCATTATAAGGGCAGAATAATTCCAATTTATTGGCGCCAACCTGTGTGTGAAACTAGGTACGAATACCTGCCTCTAGTTCCCATATGGCGAACGTAGTTAAATTAATGACAGCGCACAAATGGGCGAGTTCAGTGGCGTATAGACCCAGCATAGAACGTTATCATACCGCTCATAAGACCACGACCCAGTCCATCCATTCCCAATGTCATAAGAACGTCGTCTTATCTATTGATTCTCTGTTTTATTTTCGTGGCCGATATGCCTTACGTCTAAGGTCAAAACGAATAATTTGCACGAAAATAATATAAAAAAAAACACAAATCAGGGCCACCGTTATCAAGATCGTCATCATCTAACCGTACTTTTGCAACAGACATGGAATAACATTCATTCTCGGCCTCTTCTTTTACTCAACATCTCACAGGGTATTACAAAAACAGTGCCAATTTAATTTATTTCTGAATAAATTGAGTATTTTGTTTATATTATTTAAAAAAAATAAAATAAATTTTCCCTTTCAATTCCTGTAAGGAACATGGGGGGTCGCAACCTCAACCAACGGGTTTTGCGACATTTCGGTGACTATTTGTTTTCAGTGTATTATTAGTCAATTAATAGCACCTAGACCAGTTGAAAAAGGACCCAGTCAATCCTATCCGCCCAGGGATCGAACCCTTGACTCCGAAGAGGCAGCCGGATGCGTTAACACATCGGCCACGAGACAGATTATTTTAGTAGATTATTTAGTAGGATGTTTTAAGAAACAATATCAATATCTTGATTGACCTAAAATTTGAATATAATTCATCTCACGCGACGTTCTGTGCAATTTAATTGATAATTAATTAATAATGTTTTAGCGTAAAAAGTTTTAATGGAATTTTATTGTAAAACTAAGTCACCTTTGTTACTTTTGGGAAAAGGGGTTTTCCAATTCCAGAGAATCAATCACAACTGTCAATTAAAATTATCCATTTGCCATGTTTACAAAACTTTGAGGTTTACGATTTTCTATAAATAAAACACATTATCCTGCTTGAGTTACTTACATTTACACATATCCTTGTCTATGACTATCCAAAATCAGAAAGGGGACTCCGTAGGGTAATCGTTTTCCTAAACACACTATTTATAGAAATTTACACATTTTCCTTTTTTTTAAATAAAATAGAAATTCAAATTAAAAAAATATTTTAAATATTGGTTTTGTATAATTAAATTTTTTAAATACATTTAAAAAAAATTATAAAGTACAAATAAATACATATAAAAATTATTATTCATTTATGTTACATAGAATCGTTATTATGGTACTTTGTACCGTACTTTAATGAAAGTGTGATCTCCATGAAAGATTTTAATCAAATTGTTCAAATCCACATAAAGTCTATTTATTAACGGATTGTTTACAATAAAATGGAGAGAAAATTGGTGATTGTGCGAGTGAAAAACAATTATTTAAACTAATGTGACGGATGAACCCATGAGCCTAAAATCCTAAACCTATCCTCAAATCCACCCACTGAAACCCGTACTAACAGAGCGACTCTTATAAAACCCTACCAAAACCATACCCGGAAAATTCCCACCAGTGCAGTGGACGAATGAAGGTGACGGGCTAGGAAGGGAGGTTGGTAATCGACGTCGAAAGACCAATAATCGATTATAGAAGAACTCTTTGTATGTTTGTGAGCTATAGCCCCGAGTGTGGCTCAACGCTCAACCCAACATAACATAACACAATGTGACGGATAGAATTTCAACAAATAAGAGACGGCAAGGTATAGTTTTCTCTATCATACCGTAGAATGAGGGAATGAAACAGGAAAACATTTCAGATAGAATTTTAAATTTAGAAAATTTGATTTTTAATAAAAACCGACGATTTTAAAAATTAATAAAATGTTGAATAAAACACGGCCTGTAAGCATTATTAACCACATACGATCATGTCTCTAAAACACAAGTGTTTAATAATGTCTTGTGTTATCGACCCAGTTTTATACATAATTATTATACAATAAGATGAAGAATTATTAAATAAGAGTGTGTTTTATAATCACGAACGTTGTGAGTAGTTTAAAGGAGAGCGGTTGGTGTGTTTTACACAAGATTTGATACACTTTTGAAACAAATCGCATAAAAACTGAAAAGTCTATTTTTCATAGAATTTTTAAATACTATAGGAGTGATAAATATTATATAACAGTTATTTATACAACTAAGTCGATAATCTTATCCGACCTTATTGGATAAATAATCTTAATGCTTTTTTGTTGCATAAAATTGATATGACACTAAAATTTGTTCTGTCGTAGTCGTTTTTATAGCACAAGTGCTTTAATGAATTCTTTAAAACATTAGTTTTTTTCAACTTTTTCATTCCTCTAGAGTCTTAAGCACTTCCACCTGATTTAAATATTGCTATCGACAGTATTTTACACCAAATTTTAATATATTTTTAAACAGCATTACATAGAAACTTAAAAATCTATGAATTTTTACATAGCATTTGGTAGAGTAAGATCGAATACCTAATTTATAAAATAAGACTAATTTGAAATACAATTAATTTTAGAGTCAGTTTGTGATATTCAGGTAAAACTGTGTTTATAATGAACTTAAATTAAAAACAATTGCATTTAGAGCAGGGTAGTATGTTTCAATTCTATGTAACCGAAATACATTAAAAACCTCAAATAATCACAAAATGAAGCAATTTCTTTGACACAAGAATCAAATATTTATTGCATTAATATAGAAAATTTGAACTTTGGCACCACCCTGAAAAGGACAACTCTTCTAGACGGTTTTCATTATTATTCCTATTCTGGACACGTATTTCGCATATACTGCAGATTAGTTTTGCACATGCAGACCCGACACGCACAATCCGAGACAAAAAACCAAGCAAATAAAATAGTCATGACATTGGGACTGTTTAAAAATACTTTATGAATTTATTATATTAAATAAGGAACATAAATAAAATTTTACTGGTTTAAGCCATAAATAAATTTAAAAAAGCCTTCCTGGCAAAATTCGACACTCTAAAGGGATTCGTTATGTATTCCTAGTTGCTGGTTTTTATCGGAGATGGGATAGCGGAAATAAATTATTATTAATCTTTAATGGATGTCCTGTGGTATTGAATTTTGATAGATGAGGGTTGGTAAATTAAAATTTCAGCCTTTCCTGGAACCCGAACACGTACTCATCTGTTTCCTGGTGCTTCAGATGGAGGTGTAATTGCCTTCCTGTCCCAATCAGCAATTAGAATTTAGGTAGTCCTCGGTTTCCTTCAATTTCCGGAACAAACTGTTTCTGGCGTTCATTGCACAGATAAAGGCATAGGAACCCACATCAAACAAGTGTCCATTCAAGTTTTTCGCATCCCCGTAAATCGACAAACTCTGGACATTATCCCAAACAACATTGCTTCTGTGAATCTCTTGATTAATCCCACTTAATTCGCTCTCGCTGATTCGTCCAAATCGGCTGAGGACTCGACTCTGGACAAATGTATCTAAATTCCATGACTCAACGCTTTTTGAATCGATTTTATCCGTCACCTTGGCGATTGCTTCTTTTAGGCTGTCCTCTGCTACTTGACAGCACTGACCGAGTTCCGAATCGGCCTCAGTGGCGATCTGGTCGGGATGATACGGCACTTGCTGGACACAAACTGGATCCGAACTTTCAAACAGAGCCCGTAATCCCTGCAATAAATTCCCACTCTCGGCAACCACTTCACCGAACGCAAAAACCACGTCCTTTATCTCCGTTTTCGCATTCTCATTGATTTCGGACCGATACTTCCCTAGTTGGGCGTCCAATTGTCGCCTAAATTGATTGGTCCTAAGTTTCAGCTGGTGAACAATGTCACGTCTGTCATCGATCTGGCCATTACATAAAACATTGCAACCCAACACGATGCCACAGCTCCACACGAATGCCAACAATCGCATTTTTATTTTATTTTTTAAATTATGACTCAGAATTTTCAAATATTTTTTTTATTCTTTTTTAATTGGTTTTTAGAAAGCGTTTACTTTAAACTCGCTTTTGAAATGATTCAGTCAAAAGAATTTCATGTCAATTATGACCATTCTGATTAGACGACCAGCCAATAAACCTTCAATCATAGTCCCCAATAACAATTTTGTTGCGCTCCGCTATCAGAATTATCACCGGAATAAGCATGATAAAAACTGATAATAGGTGTTTCAGGAAACAGCTGACTTTTCATAAAAAAGCCTTATTATGGAAGGTTCATGAGAAATTAATAAATTTAAAAATTATTATTATCTCTTACCTAAGAAATATATGCCATTTTCGTCACTTCTCGTTGCAAAGATTAATTATTTAAATTGAAACGCACTCTATGACTCCTGTAACAACATTGATTTAGTATAAAAATTGAAAAAATAATTCACAATTACCATTTATCACAAATTATTAAAAAAATAAATTTTCCCTTTCAATTCCTGTAAGAAACATGGGGGGTCTCAACCTCAACCAACGGGTTTTCGACATTTCGGTGACTATTTGTTTCAGTGTAGTCACAACGTGTGTGAAACAGTTAAAGAAACGAGTGTTTGATTATGTATTTTTCCAAAAAGTTCTTTACAAAATTGTATACAATTTGCATATTCATTAGCTTTTAATATGATATATGTAATAAAGAATAATAAAGCAACCCAGTTCTAAATAATGGTCTAATTAAACACATGCAATTAAGGAAAGTTTATGTCAAGCAATCGGTCTCAATTGTTCGATATATCATGGAATTAGCACCGACAATTAGAAGCTTTACATTTGGTCATTTAATGGGAAATTCAAATTGATTCAAATCATGGCCTACTTTATAGTAGTGGCAAGAAAAATGTCAAAATATATTTTCATCCGGGCTACTCTAAAATTATAATTTTTAGTAATTGAATATTTTATTACGATTTGTGATTGCGGATATTGAATAATGGATACCTAAACATTGTACGCTTATGGGCCACTTTCTAGAAGAAGCATTGGATACTAAAATGTAAATATTTTTCAATAGAATATTGTATAATATAACTTTAAGATATTTATTATATTTCATAATGTGACATTTTTTATGTAGAATTTGTATTATTTTTTCATAAGTGGATATAATGAAAAATTTAATGATATTTATATTATATTACATCAATATTATAATTTAGGCGTTATTTTCGTCACTAAATTGCAAAATTTGTTGATCCAGGCAATGTGATGATGTTGACTATTTTAAAGTATTTTTCTAGTTTTTCATGTATTTTGAAGATGATTTTAAAAAAATCGAGAAGTTCTAAAATCCATCTTTAACTGATTTTCAAGTTAATATTGATAAAAATCAAGTATTTTTTTAAAAGAAATTTGTGGCTGTTCAATAGGCATTTAAAAATCATCAAAACAATAATTGGTAATTTATTATATAAACTCAAAAGGTAATAAAAGCGCTAATTAAATGATACTTTTTTTTCTTTAAACCACTTCAATACTATTTTTGCAAAAAAAAATAATTACCTAAATTAACACATTAATTACCATTTTATAGTATATAAATTAGCTCCAATTTAATGTTGAAGTTAGCAAATTTCTGAGAGTTAAACAAATATTGATAACCCAACTATTTGGTAATTTGCATTTTCAATGATATTGGCAAAATTGTTTAATACCAAATTCCAAATATTTCGGTTCAATGAATTTGATTTTATTTAATTGGGTTCTAATGGAAATTGTTTCTGATGGAAAACCTTTGGTTGAGCATAAATTAGGTTTTGTGTGGTAATTCGTGGTAGCACTTTATTGATTTAATGTGTGTAATCCTCAAACTAGTTTCGTACACCTTTTAAAATTAAATGAGAAATGGCATTATCATAATGTTCACACCTTCTGCTGCAAAGTTCATAACCCTCCTTGTGGATGGAGAGAGCGTTTTAATGAACACCATAAAACGTAGACCCGAAGAATAATTTAAATATTGAATAGACTCTTACCACACACTTAACTCACCAAGTAAGTGTGTAATAAAGGCACTTAATAATGAGGAGATGTTACTGCCACTTGAAGCCACAATGAAGTCGGTTTGCTATTTAAGGGATGAAAATACATATAAAATTAAGTAAAATATTTATGTTATTCCACAAATGCATTACTTTTGGTAATAGTAACAATGGTTTAGTCTTAATTACTAAGTAATTACAAGTTTATATCCTAATTTACATCTCAAACAAGATTATTTTAGTTTTACCACAGTATGAATAATGTATTATTTTAATTAAAGCTATGTTTTCTCCTGACTAAAATCAAAATTAATATGAAGTTTTTCTTTTATTATAACATTTAAATTTAACATTTTAGTTTTTCGTAAACTATCAATGGAAATTATTTTATACAATTTTGTATAGTAATA
>JXOV01008710.1:0-14320 GCA_001014945.1 Clogmia albipunctata | reverse complement strand
AAAACCGAAACTTAAACCGTCTTGAAACGATTTCAATCGTATAAATTTGGTTTTCTTCATTGAAATTAAAAAATGGCTTTTGGTTATATTTTTTACTCTCGTTACCCATGTAAAAAAATTGTTTGCACTAGTTTTAATTTTACACTCTAATAGCACAATTACAATAATTAATAGAAATTGGATCTTCATATAATATATCTGTGTATTTCCTTAAGATATATTAATTCTAATTTTTTCTGAAATATTTCCCTCATCCTCTAACATTGATAAAAAAATGTTTTGCCAAAAAATCCCGAGCTAATGATTTTAAAACCTGTGATCGTGTAATGACATATTCTGTAGAAGAGGAATAGCTTCCAAAGTGAAGATAATAACGATCGTGTCGAGTAATTGAAAATTTTAACACAAATTTTCGGTCTCAATTACACATTATCTGTAAGCAATTTGCCAATGGTTAAACAAATACCGAGTAGAGAGGAGCCGATCTCAGATCTGACATGCGAAATCCTGGCCATCGTCGACATATTTGTTTTGACAGTTAACGATCGCCTCTGAATTGATTTGGAGCTGAATAAAAATGGCCCAAATTAGGTTTTAACACCGCCAATTATGTGCAGTTTTTCAATTTGAATAGCCAATTCCCGTTTAGTTGCAATTTTCGCAAGTCAAGACGATAATTTCGTTGAAGCGAAAAAATTAGGCGCGGCCGTCCATAATAAATCGCTGGCATTCCAGGTGTCTGCTGTCCTCTGTTTTCCCCCAAGGGGTTGGGACCTGCCATTGTCGTTTTATCGCCCAAAAATTTGTCAAAAACAATTTAGATAACTCAGGCCTTTCGCTCGAATCCTGTCGTCTTTCTTGCCACGTTGTCCATTTAATCGATCGGAAGGTGGAATTTTTATTGCCCATTTTTTGGGAAGCCAATTTTTAAAGGCGAACCTCAAAACTTAAAGACCTGGCCGACAATTAGAATGTTAATTGCGAAAACGAGCTGGACAAATTTATAAAATAGTCTGTACCTTTTAAAGGTCGGATAGAGGTTTTTATATTACTTTATTAGTTTTATTTGTTTAAATTGTTAAAATATTATTTGTCTCATATTAAAAACATCGATTAAAATTTTTGATTTATAGTTTTTCTTCTTATATTTCTAAATATTTATCATTGTTTTGAAATGAAATCACTTAAGGAAATGAAAACTCAAAATCATTTATTTCTTTATGTATTTTTAAAATTGATATTATGGCATTCTGTTAAAGTCGTTTTTATAGCACTACTGCTTTAAAGAATTCTTCAACGCATTAGTGATTTTCNTATTTCTAAATATTTATCATTGTTTTGAAATGAAATCACTTAAGGAAATGAAAACTCAAAATCATTTATTTCTTTATGTATTTTTAAAATTGATATTATGGCATTCTGTTAAAGTCGTTTTTATAGCACTACTGCTTTAAAGAATTCTTCAACGCATTAGTGATTTTCCTTTTTTTTATTAAAGTGTGACCTCCGTGAAAGAAATCAAATTTACTACATATGGAAATCAGTTCCGTTGTACATGATTCAACTGTATTAGCGTATGGTGTACTAAAATAATTCTGAATTTTTAATGAAAATCCTGTATCGGCGCCAACCTACTAAACTGTACCATAATTTATATTAGGTCGGACTAATCAATTAAAAAGAAAAGTTGTTTTTCTTCTTCTCGGGTCAAAGGAGTCAGCCTGAATTTGAATATTAGTCCGTGGCTATTGGAGTATTCATTGTGAACTTGGAGATTGGTTATGCCAAAGAGAAAGTTCGTTCATTTGTATATATCGGCTTGGCTTTTTGAAAAATTGCTACTGAAAATAAATAAAAATCTAGTCCATCAATTTCCAGGGATTCTAAGTGTCCGTATTATTAACATTGAACCTATCCCTAAAAGTGTACAGACCTATACTGCCCTAGTATGCGGTGCTTAATTGCGGGCCTATTAACACTTCTTCCCAAACCATATTAATATGTCATTAATCATTATATTAAAATACTATATCAATAGCAAAAATTGGTTAGGGTCAGTAATTGTGATAGGGAGGGAGAGCTAGGGCGATCTACGAGGAAGGGCGTATGACTGTCCACCATACACCCGGTGATACGTTTGNGTACAGACCTATACTGCCCTAGTATGCGGTGCTTAATTGCGGGCCTATTAACACTTCTTCCCAAACCATATTAATATGTCATTAATCATTATATTAAAATACTATATCAATAGCAAAAATTGGTTAGGGTCAGTAATTGTGATAGGGAGGGAGAGCTAGGGCGATCTACGAGGTGGGGCGTATGACTGTCCACCATACACCCGGTGATACGTTTGCGTGCATCGTTACAATGATCTTATTCGTATATTCATATGCNTGTCATTAATCATTATATTAAAATACTATATCAATAGCAAAAATTGGTTAGGGTCAGTAATTGTGATAGGGAGGGAGAGCTAGGGCGATCTACGAGGTGGGGCGTATGACTGTCCACCATACACCCGGTGATACGTTTGCGTGCATCGTTACAATGATCTTATTCGTATATTCATATGCGTATAAGGGCTATAATCCCCGAGCGGGTTCTGCGCCCAACCTACCATAACATACCATACCTGTATCAGACAGCTTTATGAATTGCGACTACTTAAACTATGAGCAAGTGATGGGTATATAAGATTTAATTCTTTCTCTCTCTCACCGCTACGCTCTTGACTTCAAATGAATTTAATGTTTAATAATGCCTCATTTTATCGATCTGGTTGTAAAAATAACTATTAAAAATATCTATACTCACATATAAACTTTACTTAATAAGTAAAAATTACAAAAAACGCAAAAGATTAATTTATTTTATTTTTATCTGGGTTTTAATAGCAAAAATATTTAATAATATATTGTTATTAAGCTTTACAAACCTATCATAATCATTTATTATAGAATATATTAATCATGATCAAGAAATATGATTTCTCGTGTTTAATTTTAATTCAATATATCTCTATTTTGACACTTAGCAAAATACATGGAATATCTTGAATGCTCATCATTTAATAATGTAATTAAACGATTAAGGAAAATAAAAGCTATTAATATCCGTTCTACTTTTATGTAACGCGATCTAAATAATGCCGATCATTGATCGAATTTCTCCAGAATATTGTGGCAAAATCCTTGACCTAGATTGAAGAGATTGAGTGCATTTTTTGTCGCTCTTGCGGTCACGATCCGTGTGGTTTGTCAGATTTTTGGGCCCAAACCAGGTGGCAGATAGACATATTTTGAGCTGATTAACACGGATTGATTGCCAAAATTACTCAACTGCTAAAATATGCGCCATGTGCGTCATTCTATCCCTGAAATGCTCTCTGACCTGAACAAATAATTGAGATGGATAAAGATCAAACAAGCGACGACATCTGGGCTTTTGGAAAGTGTTCCTGGATAAACCATTGTACATGATTTAGTCATTAAATATTATGGCTTTTGAGGTATTTAATAGGAATTAGAAGATTTTTTACCAAATTTTCCATTTCCAATTTGAACAATGCCCTTTCATTCCGGGGTGTTAAAATAAATATTAGTAATTTATTTATCATTGAATTCGGGTTAGTTACAAATAAGCTGTAATACGACCAAAATAAATATATTGGGTGTTGACAATAATAAGCAAAGTCCACTTAATAGGTGATTGAATGTTTATTTGAACTTTGTTCGATTTCTTTGTTTAATAATAACATTGAATATAATAGGAATTTGTCCTACAAGGGTGTGAAATCACTTGGTTTCATTGATTAAACAGGTGTAAGAAATCGATACAAGTATCTATAATTTCAATTCACAATTTTGTTGTAATATTTGAAATATATAAAAAAAATATGGTTGTTGTATGTAATGTAATCTCGGTCTCACAAGAAACAACTTGGATAAAAAATTTACTCCCTTTTATGTACGAAGTTCCTTCTTAATTTTAAAATGGACTCAAATTTATTTGTAGATTACTCGTTTAATAGTTTTTTAAATAACGTGATGAGAAAAATGAACCATAATTAAATTCGAGTAAAGTTCTAAAAGATGCGAGTATTCAACTATGTGTTTTTCCAACCAACATATTTATTAACTATGAAGTAAATAATAAGAAAACAACACAGTACTAAATTAAGATCTTTACATGCAATTAAGGGAAGAAGTTGTCAAGGTAATAGAATTTTCGGTTTGAATGTTTCAATATATCACGTAAATAGAACACTTTACCACTCATATACTCATCATTTAAACTACGTTTAAAAGCCAGAACACCCATTTAAGAAAATTGTCCTTTTTGTCATTTAATGTGATTGTAGAAGCAAGAAAATTGTCAGCTACTAAGATAAAAAAATAAATAATTTTTAGAAATTGAATAATAGTACAAGTACTAATTTTTTGGTGTATTTAAAAGAATTATAATTCAATTTTGAATAATGCTTAATAATAAATAAATGAGGTGAGGAGCTTTGTCATATTTAATATAATAATAAAATATTTTCAAGGAGTCAACTAGACCCCTTCTCTCCCCGTAAAGGTGAACTTTTGTTCTAATGAAAAAGATATTAAATGTTTAATTAAAAGAAATTTTCTTCAACAGTTAATTTTTCACAAATTGGAAAAAAAGGAAGAACGATGATAATTTGGCGCCAAATCATCTGTCTCTTTCTAAAGGAATAAAACGGTTGGCCGTTACAATTTTGACTGCTGTCAAAATTTAAAATATAAAAACATTTGACTTGCTTTTAGCTTTTTAACGGCATGCGGAATTCAAAAACCTCAACCGCTATTTATTTCAAAGATTGATAGATTTTTGTTGTTGTTGATATTGTTGTTGTGCTTTGAAAAAATCACATTTTACAGTAATTTACCCGATAAATAGGCTTTTGATTGGCCTAGGATTATTCGAATCGGCAGAGCATACTACTGGCCTGATCCCTGTTCGGTTAGTGAGGCTGGAGTGGGTGGTGTTTCGCGTTTTTTGCCGTCTCTAATCTCCGGCTTTTCGTAATTGGAGTTTGGTGGCAATAGATCTCTCGTTTGTGTTGCCGGACAATGGACAGCGACGACTCGCGCCAGTCCAACTCTCAGGGCGGGGATGACGATGACGCCGGAGAATCAGTGGGAACTAATCTAAACAAGGAGGGAAACAAAGAGTCGTCTTCGAGTCGCTCGTCGTCATCGTCAAGCTCCTCAGAGGACGAGGAGGACGATAGTGGTGGGCAAAAGGAGGAGCCTGAAGCCCAGCAGGTGCCACAACAGAAGAATCGTCGCTCTCGAAGCACTGAAGACGAGGAGGAGGACGAAGACGAGAATAGTAGTAATAATAGTAGCAATGGAAGTGATAATGAGGAAAACAAAGAGCCAGAGGTGCCGCCGCTGAGGACGAAGGGGCAGCAGAAGATGGGCCAGTCCATCGAGGTGGAAGACAAGCATTCCAGCAACAATCAGGACGAAGAGGACGACGAAGGGTCTCAGAGTCCCCGCTCCAAGTCGAGCCAAATGAACAATGTTCGCAAGGACAAGAGCAGCAGTTCGTCTTCATCCTCGTCAGACGAGGGCGAGGACTCGCGGGACAATTTCCACGACGCCTCAGACCAGATCACAAACGGCACGACCGCTGCCCAGCCCATGCAGCTGAACCACGAGGACTTGAGCGACGTCAGCGACCTGGATAGTCCCGACGATAAATCTAAAGGAGATGACCAGGACATGGACGAAAACAGTATGGATAAGGCACCTTCAAATGACTCTCCACAAAAACCCACAGAAGTAAGATGAATTTTTAGCAATCCTATATCGAAATAGTAGCTTTTAAACATTGTTTTGAGTTTTGAAATGTGTCATTTTTTCACTATTGAGGAATTGAGCTACTGGGAAAAAAGAATTTAATAATTTACCAAAAAAAATTACACATAATTAATTGGTATTTTTCAGAATTACACAAAATAGCGTTCAATACAATTGTGAAATAGGTTATTACAGAACGCATTTACCTATTTTAACTCGCTACGTTTGTCGAAATACATGATAAATTCGTGCTGTAATAACCTTAATTTCACTTTTATCGAAATATACTAATTTGGTATTAGTAGGTTGGGCGCAGAACCCGCTCGGGGAGTAACACTTATTCATATATAAAAATATGAATATTATAATTGTAACGATGCACGATACCGTATCAACAAAGATATGTTGGGCAGCCCTACGTCCCTCCTCGTTAATCGCCCTAGCTCTTCCTGCATATCGCATTGACTGTTCCTAGCTAAGTTTTATTAAAATGGTTCCTTAAAACGATTGGAACGGGTTAGGATTAAAGTGTTAATTAGACCCGCCATTCAGCACAGCACACTAGGGCAGTATAAATCTAGACACTTTAAAAGAGGGGTTTGTCATTAGTTCTGTGCACAGATAGTTTTTATTTTTTAACATACAAAATATTTATACATGTAAAAGAAAGTTCTTCTCTAGTGCAGTCTCCTTTGAACATAAGATTTGAAATGAAGGGACAACATATTGGAGTTTTTTTTACACTCCCAAAAATAGTTATTTGAATCTTTAAGCTCTTTATTTAATTTATAATTGAAATTCGCCTTTAAAGTTGAGTTTTTCTTTACATTAGGAAATGAATCTACATTAGTGGTAAACCGCGGCGAAAAACAACGCAAAGAAATAATAATATTAAAATTATATTTTTACACGACACCAATACCATGCAAATAAATGGATTTAAATCAAAATTTTGGTAAAACTCAAATTTTAAGAAGGTTCACTATAAAATCTGATAATTGCCATTATTTTATTAATGACACATCTTCCGGATCCTATTTAAAACGTATTTTAAAGAAAATATTTCCATTTTAAATGTAATTCAATAAGTTCAAAAATATTCTACTAGATGGCGAACGTGTCAATTTCATAATTACCAGACAAAATACATTTAAAGCTCACACAGTTTGAAACCGAGTTTAAAACAAAGCAAACTGATCTTTTTTGTATGAATTTAGCTTGCTGCCCTTCTAGGTGGCGCGTGTTTACTATATAAACTTTAATTTTACTTGTTCTCCTTTAGCCCACTGCCACGATCACTGACCTGCGACAGAAGCTGAACGCAAAGAAAAAGACTGTGGACGAGGTGCCGTCGTCTGTGGCGGAGGAAGAGAAAAAGATCAACAACGATGAGGACGCGCTAGACTTTGAGGCAGAAGATGGGGAGTGCAACGAGGAGCCCGTGTCGACGGCTGTGGCGAAGGTGGCCAAGTCCGAGGGCTCGGTGGCGGAGGAGGGGGAAACGGGAGATGGTCCGGAAGAGGGAGAAGAGCTGGAGGAAGGCGAGGTGACGGACGGGGACGAGAAGAGGCCCGAGGAGACGGAACCGAAGCCCGTGTGTCGTTTTTACACTCGAGGCCAGTGCACCTGGGGCATGAGCTGCCGTTTTTTGCATCCTGGCGTCACCGACAAGGGTAATTACACCATGTTCGACATGGTGCGACCCACGGACTACCGGCAGGAGCGCCTACACGGTCCTCCGATGACCCACCACCACCCCGCCTACGGAATGGGCGCCCTGCACCCGCGCATCGTGCCTCCTCCTCAACAACAGGCGCCTCTGCCACCTCCTCCTCTAGCAGAAAGCCCCGTCTCGGCGTCTGCGGCGGCGGCAGCGGAAAGCTCGTGGGAGCGGGGTCTGAGGAACGCGAAGGAGATGCTGAGGAAGGCGAACAAACGGAAAGAGCAGGACATGGACTTTGAGGACAAGAAAATGAATCTGTCCTCGACGCAGGACGAGATGGAGAAGGACGTGTACTATGGCCTGGGCAAACTCAGTCCCGAATTGTCGCCGCCCCCGTACGGCAGCAGGTACGAGATGGGAGGCAAGATGCCACGGGCTGTCCCCCAATCGGTGTTTGAGGAGGACCCGTATGGACGAACGCCGCGGTTTAGGGAGCTACCGGCGCACAGAATGCCGCAGTATGAGGACGAGAGACGGGTTCGACCTGCGAGGGAAGTGATTGTGCAGAGGGCGGAACCGGTGCGGGACGACGACTGGAGCGATCCGTGGATGCGAAAATCTCCGGGCAGTAGGGACAAGCGACTGCGCAGGGAGAGGCGTAGCTACAGCAGCAGTTACAGCAGCTCGAGCACCTCACGATCTGAGTCGAGTTCCGAGTCCAGCGACGACTCGCGCGCCTCGGCCGCCTACAGAAAGCGGGTCTCAGACCGCGACCCAGCGACAGCCCACAAAAGAGGCGCCAGGTCCCCGCCCAGAATCCCCCGCCACTCCAAGGACAGACGTTCCAACTCACCGCCCAGGAGACGAGCTTCGCCACCACCAGGTAAGAAGAATTCGTAAATATAAGTAAGGCATGTTAAACATTTTGGTCCGAATTTTAAAAAAGGCCCGTGTGGTTGATAATGCTTTTTATCGTGTTTCATACTAGTTTTTATGCATATTTGAACCAAAATATTTTAAAAATCGAAAGTTTGTTCTTACGAGTGTAACTTGCTATCTTTTTCACTTCTTTAAATTTCTAAACTTCTAAGAAAGTCTGTGTTTGAGGTCATAAATTAATAAGAAATCAGTAATTAGTGATCAATTAATTTAATTTATATTAATTTAATATTATTAAAATCTCGTCTAATTGTATTTTTCACAATAAATTATCAATTTTTAGTATTAGTAATAATTTTTAAAATGATTGTTTTTTTAAAGCAAATTATTATTTTTATAAAATTCTATTAAAAAATGTAGCCAATGCTTCCTCTAGAAATTGTTTTATAATCGTACAGTGTTGAATAAAGTATAATTCGATACCCGCAGACAATTACAAATCATGTAAATACACGAAATTAGTACTTTGTACCAAATATATTTTGACGTTTTTCATGTCTCTATAAGTAGGGCATGATTTATTAATCAATTTAATTTTTTTCAAACTAAATGACAAAAAGTAAAGCTCTTCTTAAATGTTGATTATGGCATTTAAATGTGGTGTAAATGATGAGTGCTATCACGGGCATATCAGTGATACAGTACATGGTGCAAGGTTGTCGTGATATTTTGAAAAATTGAGACCCAAAGTTCTATTCGCTTAACAAGTACTTCCCTTAATTGTATGTGTTTAGACCTTAATTTAGTAGTTCTTATTCTTTATTTCGCGGAAAAATAGCTAATAAATATGCGAATTGTACAAAATCTTGTAAAAAACTAGTTTGAAAAATACATAATTAAACACTCGTATCTATTAGAGAACTCATTTCGTTCGTTTCCTACTCGAGTTAAATATGGTTCATTTTTCCCCACAAGTTGTTTAAATAACTAAAGGTTTGTTGTGATAAGTCAATAAATTTGAATTATACGAGTACTTAAATATATTGATATAAGTAACTATTGTTATTTTTTAAAACTAATTTTAAAACACAAAATTTAAATTTTGCAGTGCGTCGCCAATCAATAGAACGACGACCGGAACCGAAGCGGAACAGTCCTATTTCATTCAGTTTCAAGGAGCGGCCGAACCCGATGATAAACGCCTCTCAGTTGAAGCGAAGTAAAAAGGCTGTGTCGCCGGCGGAACCGCGGCGATCGGCCTCATCCCCATTAGAAGCGAAGGTGCGCAACCGTAAGTCCAGTTCATCCACATCGGGATCGTCGGATTCGAGCGGCAGCGAATCAGACTCATCGTATTCCTCATCGTCGGACAGTTCGCCGAGCAACGCGAAAAAGTCGAAATTGTCGTCGAATCGTCGGGAAAAGTCTAGCACAGAGAACTCTAGCAAGAAATCAGGTCCAAAGTCATGTAAGGGGATGATTGGAATTAAATGTTGAGTTAATTATTAATCGTGGTTTTAACCATTTCAGCGTCAGAGTCATCGAATTCAAAAACGAGGCGGGAAGAATTATTGAAACAGTTGCGGGCGGTGGAGGACGCTATTGCCCGAAAGCGAACCAAGTTATCGAATTGAAGGAACGGAAGGCAAGCGACAGCAACAAAAACAGGAGAATAGAAGATTCTACACACACCTCTACTTGTATGACGATTTCAAGCAGCATAAATTAATAAATTATAAATAATTTGGCTAAAAATTGATTTTTAATGTAGTTGTTAGGAATGTAATTGTATTTCAAACTTATCTACACCTTTTTTCACTGCAATGTCAAGGATGACCATTTGCTATTTCAACTTTTGTTCATTGCAATGTCAAGAGTTATTCGAGCGGCACTTTACCTGCAAATATATTGCTATAATTTAGTTTTTAAGTTTACGTTTATTTGGAATACATAAAATCACGTTTAAAGAAAAGATATTCAGAACTTTTTAAACATTTTATGTGTAACGTATTTTCTAAACTTTAAAAAAACGTTATTTTTATGGTAAACCAGGGTTGTTGCGAATATTTGCATCTGTGCGGATGAGCAATACATTTTGCCTAATTAAGGACAAATTAACCAGATCGAAATAAGAGAATATTATAGACCGTAAATAATTGTTCCTGCAAAACACCGTCTAAACACGAGTTAAGAAATCCGTATTATGCTGCATGAGCGAGACAAAACATCGGATGTCTCCCTTTCTCTTTAGCTGAGTTGCGTGCGATCAAAATAAATTTGGTGAAACACTGGAGAAACAACTCACACGAAATTTACAAAAAAAGCCTCGCTTTTTGCATTGAAAAACTGGAGGAGCGAGCTGGAGTGGACTGAAAAAGGATTAGCCATCTACACTGAACAGGTGGGTACCAATAAATCGTCGCCTAACGCCTTTAAAGTGGCTGCAAACCGAGGGCCGAGCAAAATGCGCATCTTGGTCTCACGTTTTACGAAATAAGTTGTTTACACGAAAAAATATGACGTAATGGGCATATTTTTCTCCACATATCTCGGAAATCGTCACCTTATCACTGTGCGCCGCGAAAACAACTAGTGCCGGACGCCGCATCGCAGAATTTTCGCAAAAAGAATAAGTTGGTCGTGTTTGTTTACCGCCGCCGCCACTCTGAATTTTTGTTTTTGTCTCTCGGCTCGGAACAACAATTTTCCGTGTTTTTGTTGGACTGCTAACAATTTGTTTGTGTGTTTTGTTGCAGAGCGAGAATTCAAACTTGAGTCGGAGGACGGACTACACTTGGATGCCCGATGGACGATTCACGACTGGAGACGCGCCGCTTCTGAGGAACTTTTACGATTGCCGACTTTTGCTCGCGCTTGTTTGGGTCAGTGCAAAGCCCAAAGTAGCCTTTGTTTTGAATAGATATCATTTGGAATAAACACCGCCAACCTGGATCAGTCGTCACAGTTGCCGCCTCCTCTGATCATGAAAAAGATCAAAACGGAGGATGGCGAGGATGTTCTGGCGAGGGCGATCAACAAGAGCATGAAGTCTCACACGGGCGACAAACCGTTTCAGTGCGATATCTGCGAGAAACAATTTCGACAACTGTCCACCCTGACCAACCACATGAAAATCCACACCGGCGAGAAGCCGTTCAAGTGCCAGATCTGCCAGAGGGACTTCCGGCAGTCGAGCACCCTGACCAACCACATCAAGATCCACACCGGCGAGAAACCGTTTGGCTGTTCGTACTGCGGCAAACAGTTCCGGCAGCTGTCCACACTGACCAACCACCTGAAGATCCACACGGGGGAGAAGCCGTTCGAGTGCGCCGTGTGCAAGAAGCAGTTCCGGCAGTCGAGCACCCTGAACAACCACATCAAGGTGCACGTGGCCGAGAAAATGGTAATGGTCATTGGTAGTGAGGAGACGCAAGCTGGCCATCTGGTCCTTCACCACGACTCGTCCAACGACAAGCTTAACATCCTTGTCGAGGACGGACACCACCACCCGGTGACGGACACTGATGAGCACAGTTTCATTGTCCAGACCAACGGATACTAATGAGATGTTCGTTTTCTCTTTCTCTCTCCCCATCTCTTTCCATTTTGTGCCGGCGCTTTCATCCGAACGCCACCATACCACAAACACACGCACACCCAATGTGACCCCCTTGGTCCTGGTGCCGGGCGCCGCGCCCTCGCTGCTGCCTGGGGTAACAAAACTATTATTTTTATATACAATTAATTAATGTTCGATTAATGGCGGTCAGTAAGTCAAATTCAGAATTATTGTCTGTTGTTGTTGAGAGTCTGAAGAGGCGCAAGTGTGTTTTTATGATTAAAAATATATACATTTTATTAATACAATATATCTCGTAATTGTAGAGTTATTTGTTTAACAATTCGCTTTCATTTCCATATAATATTTCACCATTTTTATTTTTTTTGACAATAGCTGGTCTGATTGGTATTATTTTTATTTTTTTAAACCTCAATTTTAACGATGTTTCTTCTGTCACCATATTTCACAAGCTGTATTCCTCCTGTTTTCCACCCCAGTTGTCTGTGTTTTGCATTAGAGTTCCTACATTTATGTGTTTCGCTTGCATCTCGCAGAATACTACCCACCAATCGGGTTTAATAGTTCAACTTTGCAAAAATTTAATTTTTTTATTAAAAAAAATATTTTGAAAACAGTTATATCTAAAAAAATATATATTAAAATATTACATAAGTTTAATATACAAAGATTTATATATATTTTGTTGTTTATATAATATTTTACATTATATTTGTCATTAAATAATTTTCTATTAATAGAATATGAAGATTATTATTTAATTAATTCATATTTGTTAAATTAGTGATTTTTTATTTTTTAATTTAAAAAAATGTTGTAAATAATATATTCTAAAATTATTATTTTGATAAAACAATTTTTATCTAAATATAATGGATTTTAATTTAAGAATAATTTTTATCAAGTAAATAGTTTTCTATTTAAACTGATGGTGTGGTGTAGTTTTCTGCTGCTTTCCATCCCCCTCTTTCTGTAGGGGAGGTCGCCTTAAATGTTGATCTCTTTTTTCTTAATTGATTTCATTTTGGTTATTTATACGGCCAAATAGAGAACCACGGAACAAGAAAAGGCAAAAGATGATGTTGGTGGAAATGGTGACGATAAACAATCAAATAATTCAGTAAAAGGAAAGGGACGGCGAAATAAGATCCGGCTCGAAGGACTACTGAGGCTGGTGCAAGCAGAGAGTGAAATAGACCTAATATGAGAATTGTGAGAGGGTTGTCAGATTTTATAATTAACCTTAAACAAATTATGAGAACCAAACTCACAAAAGGAAAAAAACTAGATTTGTGGAAAGTGAACGATATGTTGCAAGCACTTGATGTAACTGGCTTGATTACTCGGATTTCCCGGGTAAAGCCACTGTAATGTTTTATATAAATAATATAAATACAACATTATAAATACCTTTATTAATATATTTGGATGATAATGTTAAAGATGTATAGAGAAAGTGTGTATTATTAAGAATGGATCGCCATGTAAAAGTAGCAAGGTGGACGCGATTCGGAAGCCAGCTCAGTGCGATTTTGAAGGAAAGAAAACTGGTGACAATGAGTTTTACTGTTTTAATTGTAGGAATTACGATAAGGTAAAATAAGGATTCACAAATATGTATTCTTAATCACATTGGTTATTAAATAATTGATATTTGTTAAAATATACCTACACTAATAAATGAGAAGTGGGAGTGAAATAGATGAGTGGAAATTTGATGTTTTCCGACTGTTGTTCAGCTCTACAACTGTATTTGAAATACTCGATCATAGTAATGGAAATTGCTCAAATCGAGAGGCCCTGATCAAAGTCATTCATCCCAAATGAAGGAAATAGACTTGAGACGAGAGGAGTGTGTAAATATTAGAATGAGAGGACTTTCAAATGACTAAAATGGTCATTGAAAGAAGCCCAAATAAACAATTTAGTATAGAAGTAACTAACTTTAATTTTAGCCCAAACAATGCGATGTGTCCAAGCCTAAGCAAAGAGATCAGGAGCAGATTAGGAATGATAGAAAAGGAGATGGAAAAAGGGTTTAGGAGACTACCTTGAGGTGATAAAAGTGTTACATGGTTTTGGATAAGTTATTATTGTCAATCAGAGGACTAGTTTCTTTCTGTGTTTTTGGAGAACGTAGTGATTTTGGATCTATAATCGAATCGCGCACGAAATTGAGACAAAACTTACTACTTACAGGGCCATTCATAGTTTTAAGATGATACTATGTGAATATATTTAATGTTTTATATAATGAGAATCGAGTAATTTTCAATAAAATAAAGATCTTTGTTTTGATTATAACCATTCGAGTTTTATTTTTTCACAAGTACAGAATAGTTATTTAAACAACGTGTGGGA
>JXOV01008706.1:281-12678 GCA_001014945.1 Clogmia albipunctata | reverse complement strand
TCGTGGTTTAAAACAACCCTTATGTTTAATAATGAAATATTTTATCAACAAGGTCGTATAAATAACTTTTATTCATTAATCGTTTTTGGTAGTATTTGAATTTGACCATATTAACATTTATTAATTATGGGGGTTTATAAGTTTTATTAATTAATTTTAATAATCCATTAGTTTCTCAT
Source organism: Clogmia albipunctata (assembly GCA_001014945.1). Lineage (NCBI taxonomy): Eukaryota > Metazoa > Arthropoda > Insecta > Diptera > Psychodidae > Clogmia > Clogmia albipunctata. The sequence goes on along the minus strand of JXOV01008706.1, from coordinate 12,499 downwards.
TTTTTCTTGTAATCATAATGTTTTGAAATTATTTAGAGAAATTGTTTGTCTCAAATGAATTTGCAAATCATATAAGAATTCGTACAAATTCTTAAAATATAATTAAAAGGTAGACTCTATAGGCAGTTCATAACAAAGTTATGTTAAACAGTAATAATGTTTGGTTATCTATTTATCAAAACTAATATCCAATTGTTGCAGCAAAAAAAATAAATCAGCTTTGAACAGAAATTGTCGATAATCCATTTTGTCCATACGCTAGGGATAAAATGACATACCGGTAAATTCGATGCAACTATTGGCATAATTTCGCAAATAAAACACTCTGTTCATTGCAAGTTTAAAAGCGTGAACCCAATGGCAATAGTTTACCAACCTTCTCTGGATCGTTTAAGTATAAACGTGAACAGCTCCATTTATTTTAATGTGAAGTAACAGAACAATTTCAGCATTGTTATCGTCATTTTGGCATATCTATGGACAAAATATATAATGCTAAAATAATTAAAACGACTGGTATGTCATTTTGTCCATAAAACGTTTTAAAAAAAAGAAATATGATTTTTTTTTTATAAAATCTTTCTTTAAGATAGCAATAAATTCTTAAGGAATAAAATAAACACCAGGATAATTAGATAATTAGGCTCGATTAAATTAAATGCAAATCAAAACTCGTTACGCAGGAATAACTACTGAGGGCCCTGACACTTAGACGAATGGAATGAATACGTTCCAATTTTGGCAGGTTAGTGAAAGCTATTTGGATAAAATAATATCCGAGTCATATGTGAGCTAGGAACCTCCAAAAACCAAATATTTTGTACATATTTATTCTAACATCTTAAGGTGAATTATTTTTAAAAAAATCCACAAATTTGTAAAGAATTATTATCAGAAATTATTTTCAAATATATAATAAAATAATACTATCTTTATTCTTAAATTCTGGCATACACGTACAACATTTATTAAAATAATTCAGTATATGTTAATTCTCATCTCATTCATTTGCAGATAACATTGTTGTATTTATGTAAAGCTTAAATAATAGAAATAAGGGTAAATTTCCACATTCGTGGTACGTATATGATTCTAAAAATAGACAATCCTTTGCGTGAATTTCCCATTTCACCGTATTTTTGCATAGATTTACAATCCACCGTAGNCAATCCTCCGCAAACCATCAATGGGCTGCCTTATTATGCCGAAAATATGAACAAGAGTGTGTGGTGGTGGAATTCGGTCCGTAATTATCCCATTGCTGTGTGCCCATTGTGAACGAATTACAATGCAGAAAAGTCGGGCTGTGCGTGTCGAAGGCGAAGCCAAAAGCAATTCATAATTAAAGGAGTAATTAACACGTGTTGGGCTTTCGGAAATAAAACAATATAATTACAGTAGAAAAGTATAACCAGATTATGCAAATCTTGTGGCAAACATTCTCATAATTAATGCTAGTAATGAACTTTATTAATTTATTACCTTCCCTTTAACGCTTTAGTTTTTGGTTTGCAGAAAATTTTATCATTCGTTTAATTCATTCTGATATTCTTGAATTTTTATGTCTCCAATCTAATCATGTCATTTATTTTAATCTTCGTAATGTTTTAGCAATTCAGATAAAAACCAAATCAAATTTGATCATTCGGATTTCGCAAACAAAAATTTTCTATTTTAGGTTGAAGAGGAAATCAATTAATGAAAATTAAACAAGTAATTAAGTATGATCCTCTTCAAGTCTCAATAGAAAATTTATAAATAACTTTTATACTTCTAATTTAATTAGTATTCACTGGAAAGGAAAATACGAATGATACAATGATATCTTTAATGAAGATTGCTAATCTAATAATTACTAAAGATAATTATAATTACAAAACAAAACGATAAACTAATTAACTTCCTATAGAAGGGTTTCTTCGAATAAAAGGAAGAGTGCTGTTTACGATTTCATAAAGTGAGAGTAGCTCACGATATTGATTAACCATGAAAAACCTAAACTTAGATATCAATGTGGAATTGTTTAAGCTTTGACGAGTAGATAGTCCAAATAGTCTTATACAGTAATTGTAATCGTAATCGTTTTTCTCCTCTTTCACCCCAAACACGCGCCAACTTTCGCTTTCTGAATGGATTCCACTGTTTAGCCCCAGGACAATGTCTCAATCTTCTAATTTTTTGGCTGCTGATTTTCAATTAATAATAATGCAAATTTCCCGATTTCAAAGTCCCTATCCGATTCATTAGCCTTAGCACTAAGGACAAAGATCATCGCTACTGAAAAACAGATTGTATAGAATTACAAAATTAGATTAATGTATTTTCAATACAATTCATTCAAAAAACCATCATCTAAAGTTGAGTAAAAACTGGTTGTGGACTGTATAGATAACTAAGGGCTACATCATTTCTTTAAATTTGTAAATGGTAATTTCAAAATATGTATTTTCGACTATATTTGTTCTTTTAATTGTTTTACTTCAAACGCTTAATAATAATTGAGATAATCATTTTCTATTAAGTAGGGGGACAACCCGCCTCATAGCCGATGTGGTAACGCATCTGGCTGCCTCTTCAGATGCCATGGGTTCGATTCCTGTGCGGGTAAGATTAACTGGGTCCTTTTTAAACTGGTCTAGGTGCTATTAATTGACTAATAATACACTGAAAACAAATAGTCACCGAAATGTCGAAAACCCGTTGATTGAAGTTGAGACCCCCAATGTTCCTAACAGGAATTGAAAGGGAAATTTAAGTAGGGTGACATAAAGTTTTGTTTTAAAGTTAAAATTTTTTATTGTTGTACATCGCCATATTATACATGTATCATAATTGTCTATGTATTTAATGAAATTAGTATACATTTGTTGCAAAAAAAGAGTAGAAAAAATAAACGACTTTAAACTGAGATCGGTAAAAATTTGTCTTGTCTATGCGCTGTGAATAAAAATGACTTATACTCGTTTGTAATTTCGATGTAACTAAAGCGGAGTGCCTGTAGAGCGGATGAGTGATTCTCAGGAGGTGTAGATGGCGGGAGAGGACGTGGGCGAACCACGAGGTGGTCGCAGAAGCTTTTGTTCCCAGGAAAAGAAGTGTATTTGCTGACAACTATTTACAGAAAGAGGACGCGGTGTGTCAAGCCTCGACTTTTATTAATTAATATTTTATTAATATTTACAAAGTAGTATTTACAATAGTTATGTACAGGAGGTAAGGAGATGCAGGACGGGCCATGAAGGAAAGAGATGGAGATGCAATTTGGATGTTGGGAGTTGCCTCTCAGGTCCTGGAGCTGTAGCGGGAAATGAGGATCACTACATAATTATTGGAGTAGTTCGCCAGTAAAACGCTCTGTTCGTCTAAGAACACCAATGCAAGAAGCGTTAGTCCAATACAAACAATTTTCCAACCTTCTTCGGATATAGATGTTGAAAAGATATCATTAGAGTTTCATGAACAACTCTCTTTATCATAAAGATAAGTATTTGGACAATTTCGTCTTCATTATTGTCTTGCCTCCAGGACTGACAATGGGCCTATAATTTTTGGGTATCTGTGGACAAAATATGAACGTTCTAATTAAATAAATACATCATATGGAAAAACGACAGGAATATCGTTTTTCCGTACATGCTGTAAGTCAGTGGTTCCCAAACTTTTCAGCCCGCGGTGCCCCCACATACATTCCACGGTGCCCAGGTCGCAGCAGCGCACAATTTGGGAACCCCTTCATTTCGTTCAAAGTCGTATTAAAGAAATATAATATAAAATAGTATAAATATGATTATATTTCCAGAAAATTATTTTAATTTAATTTTATTATTTGAAGATAAAATGGATCCTTAAAAGGTAAAATAAACACAAGAACAAATATGTTCGCGTAATATTAGGAACGGTCTTTATTTAATCATTTAATGTCCTCTTTGACAAAGTGAAAAACCGAAGCGAAATTCTGTGATTAGAAATCGGCGATAATACCAATTTAGCGCTCTTCCGGGCGCCCCTCAATTACGTCAAATGGGACTCGAAAAGAGGGTTCGGGAGCAATTTCTTTTCTTCTACAGGGTGTATCAGTAAGTATAATAATATATTATATAAAGACACCTTTTCGAAATTCAATTATTGGGAGGTAATAAAAAGCGTTGTATTTTTTATCACCGATTTACTTAAAGTTGTTGTTTGTCTTTTTTGAGTGTAAAAACAGTGGTTTCATTAAACGAGAAGACGAATATGAAATACGAGCGTTTGGCAAATGTTGTTTACTATTTAAAAAAACGTATTTTACACCAGAGCAGGAAAACTCGACAGTGACAATGAGAAATGGTCGCTAATTTTAATTGGCAATAAAGTGCTAGAGTTAATATTTAATTAGCAGCGATTGGAAGGGTAAACATGTGGTCTGCCCTGGGAGAGAAGTTTATTGGCTGCTCATAGACACACTTAACAAGTTCATAGCACAGTTTTAGCGAGTTAATCCCGGGAGATGTTTGAACGCTTTATACCACAATAACACTAAGCAAACACGAGCTGCTGCTTAAGTGCCAGTACTTCTATCCAAAACTAAATAATATTCAATTTGAAGAGCATACGCAAAGTGCTTGACTGTGACCTAGTTGCAATAGCCCTTGAGTCGAGAAAGTGACACCCTTTTTATCAACGTAATAGAGATAAACACTTCAAAAGAAAAGTTCTTAGGGGGAAAAGTGGAAAACAAAGAAGGAAAGAAGAGAGACTACAATAAAGCTTCGGGCTTTCGGTTCATCATATGATGATTCAAGTATGAAATAAGATCTCAACTGCATCGTGATTTTGTCAGAAAAATGTATAAATTCTAATTATTCCCACAAGAGAATAGTTTGTTAATGAACGAATACCCTTTGGAAATTAATCCAACACATAGAAATTATAACTATTCAGAAACTACCCCAACAGCAGCATTTAATTAAATCTATCAAAAATGTTGCTATTTTAATTTCTGATTTTGAACATTCAGGCAAGTTATTTCGGTGCTAATTTTAATTAGAGAGTGAGGGTGTCCAAAACTATTATTTTAAATTAGATAAATTCATAAATTTATCATCGATTAAGTTATACCTAGCTTGTGACACAAAAAAATCGTTGACTAATAAAAATTAATACCGTTAAGCGACGAAACGTTTCTATTTCAAATCGAAATTCCTGATTAATTAAAATATATTGATAATAAAGTTGAGTGTCTCTGGAGTCTGTATTTTGTTTGTATGAGATTGCAATTTAAAAAATTAAAAGAGAGTAAGTATCAACGACGCTATGGCTGTTTGAAATTTTATGCAATTTCATTTATACCGTTACTTCACCCAGGAGCAATGAAATGAAGACACCAATGGCAAGGGCCAGAAGGACAGTTTATGATTCTAATAATTAAAATATTAACTATTTTTTATATTAGGAAACTTTGATATTTTATTCTTCTCAAAGGACACTTAACTGATCAATCTTAATCTCACTTACATCATCATCTTTTTAAACTCAACAATAACAAAATAGAATGAAATTCATACCCATTGACTTTCGTTTTTTCCACACAAAGTAATTTAACTACTGTCGACTCTCGATAATTCAAACCTTCGATAGTTCGAACCTCTCCCGAACAAAATCTCTTGATATTTCGAACTAAATTTATACAATTTTGTTCTCTCGGTAATTCGAAAAACCTCTGATTTTCATCAAAACCACTTAGGAATTCGAACTCATCGGCGTATAACACCAGACTATTCGAATTTGGAGATTTGTTTTTGTAGCTTTTCAGCCGCCGAAATCATATCATCAAATTTCGAAAACAATTCTGAATATATTATTGTTGTACAGAAAATTTTCATCACTGAGAAAATTAGTACTAATTTCCAACTATACAGGAAAATCTTCAAGTAAATTGTTTTAAAGAAAGATACTTTAGCGTATGGCCAATACAACGAATTAATAAAGGTTTCCTTACAAGTATGTTGAAAAAGGGGTTTCCCCCCAAAATTTCGCAAATTCCCCATTGTAAAGTCTCAACTAATAAATATTGTAGAAGTAAATTGGCACATCCTTGTAATGGGTTTGTTTTAATGGTTAAATTTCATTTCTTGATGGGAACTAGCTATAAATTTAGTAAAATATCGTTAAATATTGATGTAAATTGGGCAAATTGTTCTTTTATCAAATTGATATTGAATATTTTAGGAATTTCTGTAAATAACTATATGTAGCATTCACAAAGAGATTCGGAGCTCAACAGAGGGGTTTGGAATGAATTTGCGTACTTTAACAGATTCGAAACCACAACACCAGTCACTCGACCGAAAACTAACTTACACCAATAGCCGAACTTCAGTTGCATACACATTCATATGCAAACAGCAGTGCATAAGTACTTCACATACGTCTCCAGGGTCATCCAGCTACCACATTTATTTAACGATATCTCACAGCAATGTATTTTACGATTCAATTTTTGATTTTCTCTGGTCCACTGCTGATAGTTCTAGAAGAAGGACGTAAAGGGGGAAGAGGAATGAGCTTTTTCGAATTAAAATCACATCCATCAATTGTGAATTCCATGGCTGGTCCAAGCCGACATTTACTTTAGAAAGCATTATTGCTATGCTATGGCAGCAATCTCCCTAAAATTATGCACAGTGGATCAGTTACAGCCATTGCTTATTTAATTATTAATAAAATACATTTTCCTTTTGGAATTGCTATTCCTTTATTTTATGATAGGACAGGTTAGGTATGATAAAATCATATTTTATTATAAAAGCCTAAAAAAAGAAGAGAACAATTTAAGAACCTAATTTTATTGAAAAAAATTATCTTAATTCGCATAAGTACTTGTTTTCATTCTATTTAAAGTTAATCTATCCGTTAAAAATTCCAAATCATCAGGTAAAACGAGTACTGTACAAACTTCAATATAAAACTTTCATTTAAAATTGCTCAATTAGATGAATATAATGAAAAAAAAGGATTCTTTTAAGCACTAGTGCTATAAAAACGAGTTTCACGAAAGAAACTTCAGTACAATAATATCAACTTGTTACTAAAATATAGTTTTTGCACTCCCGTATCGAAACATAAGCTTTTCGATATCCATTTCAGTTTCATAATGTTTCACTTTATGTCACTTTGTTAAAATTTTGAATTTTATTGCACTGGTTAAAAAAGAAATGTTATAAACTATTTTTCTAGCGCGAAAAAGTTTCCATGTGTGTATATCATTAACATTGCGAAATAATATTCATAGAGAATTATAAATTTGTGATGGCGCAAACAAATGAATGAAATGGGCGGATTGACTGGATCCGTTTACAACCAGTCTTAGGTGCTATTAATTGACTACTAATACACTGAAAAACAAACAGTCACGTAAAGTCTAACACCCATTGGTTGAGATTGAGACTACCCCTAGTTCCGTCGTGAATGTCGTGGGAATGGTTTATTTTTTTTTTATTTTTATAAATTATTCAACAAAATTGTCTCAAAGTCAAAATTTGGTCGCAGATATCGTTAATAAATCTGCTTAACTGTAATGGAAGTAAATAACAGTTATTGCATTAAATTGAAAATAAGTATACAATAAATTAATGCAAACAAATATTTCAGGTCACAATAAAATAGGCGTTTGCCATATGGCCAAGTTGTCAAGTGGTAATAAATAATTCTTGTTTGAATTTAAATAGTTAACGGCAACTCTTTAAAAAAAACAAAATGTAATTTAATTACTAAATTTGATGATAATAAATACATAGTCATTTGTAAATTAATACTAAATAATAAATTTAATATGTGTATTAAAATTTCAGTGCTCATAAATGGAGTGCAAAAATGATATGTCCTGCTCAGGTGTAAAGTCCTGTTTTTTAATTAGGATACGATGAAACACTTCTTTCACTTGTTAAAAAACTGTTGACTTTACATCCTTGTAGCACTAATTATGAGTTATTTTTTGTTTGTAATGAAATACAGTTCAGGTAAAGTTTAAATTTTTTACAATTTATGGAAAACTAAATGTTTTTTTTAGAAACAAAATATGTTCAATCAGTCAGTTTTTTTGTCATTGAAATTAAATGAAAGGAAAAAGTTGTTGAGCATTTTTTTTGTTACGGTTTAAAGTATAATTTTTGGTATAAATGGCTTATTCAAATGAATTAAATTGATATAGTATTTTCGTAAGATAGGCAAGATCTTGAGCTTTTTATTTATTTATTATAAGCTCGACCATAGTTAACCACACTTTATAGGTAGTTTGGGACTCAATCCGTTTTGGGATTTATATTTGGGATTGGTTTTGACCGGAACCTTTACTGTTTCGAATCACGTCAATAAAACCATTCTTATTTCTCCAATTTGACCGATGAATCCAACGTATTTCTCAAATGGATTTGCAAAAATTTCATCCAAACTACATTTTGAGATGAAATAGATTTTTCCATATAAGAATATTCCCAATAGGGATCATAAATTTGGGTTACATTTGCATTAAGGACAGTTTATTGTATTATAAACCTTTACTTAGAACTATTTACGTTTTGCCGCTTATACTCGTTATTAATAATTTCTCGAGCAGGCAGATAGGTCCTTTATACAGGCATTTGTTGTTTCCGGTATCGTCAGAGTTGTGCTCTCAGACTATGCCCTTGCTATTGTCAAGAATCTGGCACCAGGTGAGAGTCCAGAACGCGAGGTGCAACCGTATCTACTGGGATGGTTTTGCACATAGCTTTGACGCATCTGCGAAGTGTCAATTGTGCAACTCCAGGAGACTTTTTTAACTGATTGCACAGCACAAGTTTGGGATTTGTCGCTTTCTAGCGTCTAATGAAATTCCCGCTGCCTGTTCTCTGACGAAACTGAGGCCCTCTTCTGGCTCAAAAGACATTTTGATATTTTTGAAGGTCGTTGTAGCTATATTGCGTGCCAGAAAGTTTTTCATTTTGTCGGTTGTGTGATTTTTTTTGGATTTGGTAATTGTTTGAGTGGATCTCGATCTGCGCCATCGGCTGTTCTTTGCTAGGTCCTTCAGACAAATACTACTATTACTATTGTTTTTTTCTTCTCTCTCTTCTAATGATATATGATTATAGATTGTAACAAGGAAATATTGTAATATCAATTGATTGAATACAATAAATAAATAATAATGCCCCTCGATATAAATTGATAAACGTGATCATATTCAAAGTAAAGGAACGTTCCTGTAAATTACTGAGTTGCACCTACTTGTATATCTAATTTTGCAAAATATAATCCATACCGTTGTATAATGGGTACTGCAACATCTGTGATGGAAACGTAATTCTATTTACTTTAGAAAAGGGAAGGAGGTTATTCTCATTTTGCAAAATCGAAATAATAAGTTTCAAAATTAGACATTTAAAGGATAATATGGAGAGAAAAAGTTTGACAGCATAAACACATATTGATACTTGTTGTAAAACATGTTCCCATAACGTTCTTTAACAATTTTCTATATAACCTTAATTTAAATAAAACGATACGCTTGAATCAATCGTTTTAAAATAAAAACTAATAAAGCATAAGAACCAATATTGCGTGCAATGCTTTGATGTTTATTTGATTATATAAAAATACGTGAATAAAATCAGAGCAATAATTTCATTGCGAAAATTCATGTTATTTATTTGCAGATTAAATAAATAAAAACAAAATTGATTCAAAGAAAATGTTTATCGCGAATTCGTTTCAATAGGTTACGATTTATTTATCTATATGAATCGTAAACTGCGCAAGTTATTGACATTTAATATGATGGGTGTAGTATAGTGTCAATAAAATAGCTTGATTTCACTACGGAAAATACCCGAATGATTTTTAATAAAATTGTGTTCTTCTAGAAATTAAATAGTTCTCTAATATATTGGATAGAATCAATTGAAAAATTGAAAATATTAAATGCATGAATTAGACATGGTTATCAGTTAAATTTGATTAATTTTTTTGTAATCAAGCAAAATTCTCTTTCTCAACTACACCATAGCAATTTCATAATTTCGAATTCAAAGATAAATCTCTATGCTTTCGACGAATATTCTTTACCAAAAAAATGCAAAAGTACTATTGAACTATGGAGAGAAGCTATTGAAAGCTGAGAGAAAAGCGACAAGTACACGGCGCAAGAGCAAAAACAGGGGATTACAGCTGCTCTCTATTCCGCAAATTGTCAGCACAGGAGAAGTGAAGCTTCCCCTGGACAACTTTTCCTATAGGCTTGGGAACTGAAAAAAGGGTCGCATTGCTTTGGAAGGCTTTCGACAGACGACATTCGCTCGGTGATTGTTGTTTCGATGAAATTGGTTTCCCAGTAATAGATTAAACTCTTATTTGCCTTTTATCTTACAAAAGACATTGATCAAAATTTTAATTTGAACTGTTATATATAAAACCAAAGAGTGATAATGAAGTGATTTGATGTGTTATGTTCGCCATTTAGCAAAAATATTTACAATGATGAAGCTGAAATTAGTCAAAAAAAAAGTGTGATTTTTTAAAAATTTATTTAAAACTGATTATAACTGCGGATTTTTAGTATTATTAAAGAAAAATGATATGTAAATTTCCAGTAAGATATAAAATTATCAAAGTAACGTTTTTAAAAGCAAGTCTTTGAAATCTCATTGGATATCTGGTGCTGGAATTTCGTTTGCATTCCTTAATCAGCTGAAAATGAACACAAATTGCTCAGCGGTAAGAGGTTGTTCATTTAATTGATACTTGCCTCCTCTCAATCAGCTGCTCACCATGGTGCCAATTGTCTTTTCTCTAACTTTTATCCACTTTGCTATGAGCAACTATACATTGTTATATATGTCATATACTGTGGTGGCATCTAAATTGCACGCCACGCTTGCCGAAAGGAAATAAAGGGTAGGCAGATTTTCCTCAAATAAACGCCAATTGTTCTACAGCCATATCTTATCAGCAAATTATCCTATATTCGCACTATATTGTAGTTATTTGCAATTTGCATAAAATGGACGATTGGCGACGCATTTTAAATCGGACACCCAAATTATTATTATCGCCATTGCAAAATCGATAGCATTTAGAGATAGAATTTGCGGACATTTCTGTTCTTTACTGGACCCGAAATGTGCTTGTAGTCAACCTCAAGCCCCTTGGAAAATATATTGGATAAATGATGATACTTCTCTAGTCAATCTGGATAGATGAACCGCTGAAGTTACTACCTCACCCCAAACCTCATTCTGAGAACTGTTCCAGTAACATGTTTGAATTCCACAGATTGCAAAGTGGTAAATAAAGCATTGAATAAGAAGAGCAAGATTCATTATAGACTTCCCATATTTTATCCTCATGTTATCTCTATTAGATGTGATAACATTTCTACCCGTGTTTGTCGCAGTGTTTGAAGCCATCGTACTCCAAAACTACTTTACCGATTTTAATTTTCGGATTGTATAGGTAAGGTCGGTTTAAAGGTTAATTTTTATTTTCACGCCTTATTTTAAAACAAAAAAATTTAAAAGTGCTATTTTGGGTTTGATTATGATGAGGCCTTGAAAAATCATACCCATTTATGAATATGATAACCTACTTTAAAATTAATTATTTAATACACAGCAAAGTACTACTCCGAAACGGTTAATCCGATTTTAATGAAATTTTGTGATCATATAAGGTATCATTGTAGCTTCCTAGTCGTAAATACTTATGCAAAAAATACACTCCATCAAGTTTACTAAAATTTTAAAAAAATGCAAATTAGACTATTTTTGTTTTAATTATGATTAATTATTGAACAACGCTTCAAGAAATTTTATTAATTTAATAATTTAATTCTTATTAAATAATAAGAATAATTCATAGTCCAAAACTAATTACTTCTCTCTATTTAAAAAAATATGAACCTTATCATAAAGCCTTTAAAAATACATAATATAGTATAATACCTTATGCCACAAAAACTTTAGTTTACTATACACTGCGTTTCATTCTTTTACGACAGGGGTATTCGATTAAATTTTAGTTAATATCTCTATAAATCTGATCTCAATTATTTTTGGCACGAAAAAAGGTCTTATCATTGGCCATCGCATGCACTATAAAACAAAATTATAGGTTCGTTGCAAATAATTTAAAAAAGACGTGCGAATTTTTCCATACAGTAATATCGTTTCATCCTTTTACGACAGGGGGCACATTTTCTCCCA
>JXOV01008702.1:0-22239 GCA_001014945.1 Clogmia albipunctata | reverse complement strand
TATCGACCTTGTTGTATAAATAACTATTTCTCATTTTTATAAATTTTAATACATCATCGTCTTGAAGAAGATACCAGACTTTTTTGTTGTCGCGGAAATCCCAATTCCCCATAATCTTTCACTGGTTCAAATATTCTTCGTAGAAATTTCGGTACTAATCGCCTTAAGACGCTCTCCAGTGGTTTTCCTAATAAGTCATGTTTCGTTATTCTTAAATCAGCTGGAGAATACAGGCTCCTTTTCATCTCGTACAAGNAATCCCAATTCCCCATAATCTTTCACTGGTTCAAATATTCTTCGTAGAAATTTCGGTACTAATCGCCTTAAGACGCTCTCCAGTGGTTTTCCTAATAAGTCATGTTTCGTTATTCTTAAATCAGCTGGAGAATACAGGCTCCTTTTCATCTCGTACAAGAATAAAATAAATTTTTTCCCTTTCAATTCCTGTAAGGAACATGGGGAGTCTCAACCTCAACCAACGGGCTTTCGACATTTCGGTGACTATTTGTTTTCAGTGTATTATTAATCAGTTAATAGCACTTAGACCAGTTGAAAAAGGATCCAGTCAATCCTACCCGCCCAGGGATCGAACCCTTGACTCTGAGGAGGCAGCCGGATGCGTTACCACATCGGCTACAAGACGTACAAGAATGCATTACAATAATACCGCAGAGGTGGACACATTTAAGGAAATACGCAGCTCCAGACCCTGAAGTTCGAACAAGTTTTGGATTTTCTACAAGGACTAAAACTTATGGGCACCTCATTAGAATACATTAATTAATTATCCTTATATTTCGGATTTAACCAGAGTTTTGATCAGTATTATCTTTAGGTTTAAAGATATTTTAGTAGAAATATACACTATTTGTTGTCAATATCTGACTTACAATTTCGTTTTCCGTATTCTTCATAGGGAGTATTAGAAGGATAATTAGCCTTTATCTTTATATATCTCGTCTTCATGTAGACAGTTAATTATAATTTTTATATGTAATACATTTTTCTTAGGTATTAAAAGTTGTTTTACATTGTGTTCAGTTTTTATTGCAATTACCGGAAGAAATGGTAATTTCAAAACAATTGTTATGGCTAAAGTGCAGAAACATTACATATGAATGAATGTACGTTTAATATAACATTAGTTTGACTGTACTTGTTTAAATTTAGTTTAAGAGTTTGTTGGTTTTAAGTAGGAATTTCAAGCTCCAAGTCCATTGGTATAAATACTACATCCCTTATCGGGCCTTTACCTCCTCTAAGATTCGTCGGCATATGGGTTTTAATTACGGTTGTTGATTTAATCAAATTTGATAGGTAACAAAATTCTGTGATTAATATAATAAAAAAAATCAACAAAACTAATACCCCCGCCTCAATTGTCGAACTTCCAGCAATGTCAATGCTGTTCGTTTGACCAGGTTTTCAAAGCTTGGATGGAATGCATTGAATCGAAAAGATAAACTGGATCATTTCTATTATGGCGATCTGGAGTGATGGTTGGCGATCCCAAGAGATAAAAAGGGCGGAGGACGATATTTACCAGTGACGATGAAGACGGGCCATGAGGGCCACGACAGCTTTTGGCTGCCAAGGAAAGAAGTGTGTTTATCGACGACTATTTACAGAAAGAGGTAGAGATTTGTCAGGTCTCCACTTTTATTAATAATTCAATAATAATATTTACAAAGTATTTACATTAATAATAAAATGAGGAAAGGAGATGCAGGATGGGCCAGGAAGGAAAGAGATGGAGAGGCAATTTGGATGTTGGGAGTTGCCTCTCAGGTCCTGGAGCTGTAGTGGGAATTCAGGATCACTACACTATACAATTAGTAATTGGCGTTCAATGAACGGATACAGATGAAAGTTATGAAGGAGATAAATACGCTCTGTATAGAATCGTAGAAAAAGAATAAAAAAGATAAATGTATATTTTTTCTGTGTTTGAATGCTCTTAAAGGGAGCTCAACGCCTTGTCAGTAATTCTTCAAAAAGGTTGATAAAGATTGATACAATAATAACCAATTTAATATTGTGGCGTTTTAAATTTCCCGTCACCGGTCCAGATCCTGTTTTTTGTAAATAATGGTTATGCTATGGCAGGTATCACCAAACGTCCCTCTTCGTATATCGTCCTAGTTTTTCTTGTCTATCACTATTTCTGTCTCTAACTAAATTTTTGCTATCGATTAAGTATTTCTATATAATGATTCCTTTAAACTTTCATGGTACGGATTATGATGGGATAGGATAAAAGTGTTTATTAGACCTGCCATTCAGCAGTGCACACTAGGGCAGTATAGTACTGAACACTTAGAGGGTAGTTTGTCGTTAGTTATAAGTTAGTTCATTTTAGTTGACCAAATCTCGAGCTAACCAAATTATGTGAAAATGTTGTGAGTGATCCTTTTTTAAACAGCTCTCATGGCCCACATGGTCCGACTCATCATCCACTGGGTAATCGTCCTATGGCATTTCATCTCTTGGGATATCCACTCTTTATTTCTGATCCTGTGGCGAATGATCTGCACAACACATTAGTTTAATAACCACTCGCCATAATATAAAAATGCTAGACGGATTTAACACACAAATAAAACAATTAAGTTCGATTAATTTATTTGTGACAGTGCAAATAAGTTATCGTTGTCTAATATCCATATGCAGATTAATTAACTATTTGCAACCTATATCAAAACATTTATCTTAATATATCAAAAGTGATAATTAAATTACTCGTTTGACATTAGGAGATCACTTTTATCAATTGCTAAATTGTTTTGTTTGAAATAAAGATTAATGGTTGTTATGTGATCGATAGAAACAATACATGAAAACAAAATTAATAGCTGTTTATTTACTCTTTTAATTGATCGACGGTGGTTAATCGTCTAATTTCACCTGATTAATTGCGATCACCATAATTTGCTTCGGCTTGAAGAGAAGCACTTGAGGCGGCGGCCGGGCCGGCAGTGATCATCATTATGATCGTGTCGGGTGAGGAAGAGAAGAAGAAACGATCAACGACCACAGCGCATTGTTACAAATAATTACATTGCAATGAGCAAAATCGAAACCGAACCGAGAGAGCAGTCACTTTTCTTCCTTGTTATGCAACAAAACCACATTCTTTGGCCAGCGAAAGATCGATCAGTTTTAAAAAATATGGAGTGATCTTGATCTTTAAAGTGGACACGAGCACCTGAAGGAAGTTCTATGTCGCCGAATCAAAGGTGGCCGTGAAATAGTTTTGAAAAAAAGTGTCTGATATTGTCAATTTTCTTTCACTTTGCAAATTTACATAATATTGCAATTCTTTTTCGGATTTTTATACAATTTTGTTGTAAAATATTCGGAATTTGACGCACGCAATCAATTTCGATACAACACCTTTTCCAATCACAGTAGTCGCGGCTACTATCATAACCTCTGATCGTGGCTTTTCTTCTCTCTTGACCAAAACACAGTGATATGGTTTTTCTTCTCTATTTTTTTTTTCTACTCAAAATACGTCTTAATAATACATGGATTAGTGGACTCCAAGTGGCCATTATGCTCTTTTGGTTTTGTGCTTCTTGAACGATGAAATCGCGCTTATGGATGGCGCGCGCGAATTGGAAAGAGACAGAAACTCGTTCGACCCCACCGTTATACCTCTTGGATGTCTGGTGGATCGAGTTCAGTTACTTTCTGTCGAGTTGCGGTTCATCTCTCGATCGGAATAGACGTGACCATAAGCGATTTGAAATCCGAACAGATAGTTCATATAGAAGGAAAATAAAAAACAAAATTGGTGACAGAAGAAAGAAAACAACAAAAAAACCGAAACGGAATTATAGTGTGCGGTGTGACAAAAGTGATCAATTAAAAAGTTCTCTGGGGGCAATCAGATCAAATTAATCCGGTAAAATGATGCCCAACGTGAGAAGAAGAGTGCGTTTTCGCTCCAAATAGCAAATCGGGAACCATTATCAAATAATTAAAACGACAGATGGGACCCAAAGTGTGTGTGAGTGACAGAGGATAATGTGAAAGAGATTGTGATCTGTCGAAATACTCTCTGTGCAATACCTACACCAAATTAATTAATTAAGAATTCTCACCTATAATAAATAATTCTAAGTTTAAAACGGAATACTCAGCAATTAGCAATATGGATTACAAATGGATTATATCTGGCATACTATGGATTTTACTTGGAAGAGTGATCGCGATCGAAGGTAAGACACAGAAGAGATCACCCAATATAAAAGTGGGCAAACTTGAAAGTGAAATCGCCATCGACGATCGATGTTTAATAGAACTCGTTGCGAATGAAAATAAATGCAAAAATAAAACTCTGATAGGAAAGATGCTTTCTTCTTAATGAACAGTAACACCTTTTTATATGACGATCAGTTTTGTTTTCACACACGAAATACATTTTGTAATCGGCCAGAAAAAAGCTTTTAGATGATAGCAAATCAAATGAAAGTATAAATTAAAGCTGCAGAATTGATAATTATTTTTTTGTTTATTTTGCTTTGAGATTGTCATTGAATCGAGTTTAGCGCGGAGGAAGATGATCATGACTGATCGCTCGATCATACAGAGACTTTCTAGGACGACTTCAAAAGTCAAACTTGGTGTTTTATAATGCAAATCGGTAGAAAGCTCTTTATCAGAAACATTTGCCATCGATTTTGAAGACGATCGTTTGTATTTTTAAAAAACTAAACGTATTTTTTTTAAATTAGAAAACCTTGAAATATGATCTTTATAAATTTCATCTACTTTTTGTAAGTGCAATCTTTTTGGGTATAGAAACAGATTGAGTTTCTGTTTTGGATCAAGAGCCTACACTCTTTTCCGATCGTCGTTTGTTGAAGCCGCTGGTTATTTGCCATCATGTCGTAACTCTTAGCTCAATCTATTTCTGGTTCAACCAAAGAAATTTGGCAATGTTTGCAAAATTCAGACAAATTTACAATAACTTCCTACCAATTGATTGTTTGTTATTTCGAGCTCATTATTTAATTGAAATTACTGAAATTTTCCAATTCGGGAAAACCTTTATTAAACTAAAGGTATTATGTGTTTCTTCAAACAGATCTAGAAAATTTGGAGATCATTAAATTGAGCTATTAATCTTATTTAATGTACGAGTATTGATTCTATCTAAGAATAGAATTTAAAATATTCGAATTTAAATTCCATTGATAAATCTATAAGAAAGAACAGCTAGAGATAAATTTAACCAAAACGGTACACTATAAAATAAAACAGACAATTTGCATAAAAATTCTAAAGGTGGGATTTGACAAAGATATCTCACATATTTTAAATTGTAATACAGTTTAAAAACGTAACTTTAAATTATAAAAGAAATGAATTTTTAAAAATTCAACTTTATTATTTAATTTAAAATTATTTTGGTGTAATACATGATAAATTGACCCTTTAATGGTAGAACGTTCCCGAAGTACGGTCAGATGGATGCCTAAACGTAGAGACCAATTATTTTGTAAAAAAACGCAAAGTTTGTGACAAATAAGTTTTCTATTTATAATTTTAGTTGTTTTATAATCAATACCAAAGAAAAAAAGACTAAAAACTAAAAATGTATAAAATATTTTTTTTAAATTTCATCTGACCCTGCTTCAAGAATGTTTTACTTTTTTCTTATTATACTAAGTGTGTAAAAATTATTTATACAATTAAAAAATAATTATCCATCATTAAAATTCTTTAAAAACACGAACTTTAACAAATATTTTAAAATAATGCTTATTGACCATGTTTCATATAAGACTTTAGGATTTTTAATTACAACGTTCCTTTATTTATTATTATACAGTAATTCGAACCTTATAAATTGGTTCCAATACTGCTGCTCAGACTGATCAGTAACTTTTAAACAGCGGCTGAAATGCTCCAACAAAAAATTTGCAACTTCGAGTTGTCGAGTGTTAGATGCTGATGAGTTTTAATTACCGCGTGGTTTTCTGTTTTTACGTTCGAATTACCGAGAGCACAAGATTGTATGGATTTAGTTCGAAATGTATGAAAATGTAGGGTCCTCGTGAGCGGTTCGAATTATCGAAGATTTGAATTTTCGAGAGTCAACTGTAGCTTCAAATTAGACTGAAATCTTATTTATACAGACAAATAAGATTGGGACTGAATACAGTCAATGTACAAATTTGATTTAAAGAAAATCTGCTTAGGAGGTCTATAATAATAATCGTCTGTGTCTTATACAAGACTTTAAGCAGTTTAAGCAAATTAATGTAATAATTTAAGATATTGAATTACAACCATATGTTCTTTATTCATTATACTGTTTCTAAATTAGAATGAACTCTTATTTGCACAAATTATATTTATATTTGTGCAAATAAGAGTAGGATGGAATACAGTCAAAGAATGGACCAATTTGGTTGTCGGTTTATGATATAGAACAAATAGTGTTACTGTGCATAAAAATTAGATTCGTCAATACGTCCATACCTTATACCAATATTTGTACAGCAAAATTCAGAAAAAATGGAAATATTTCTTATTGCCAATTTATTCTTCTATTAGGTCTTTTGTTAAATTGCAGGTTGAGAATTTGGCAACCAATCAGTTTAATAAAGTTTCTCTTTATGGAGAAGTTTATTTAAATCCATGGGGGTCTGTTTGTTTGTTTCTTGAAATAGTTTTGGTATTTGGGGAATAATTGGCGAATTAGTTATTGAACACAAGTTCTGCTTGTAAAGTTCTCTCTCGTCTGAGAAATCGTCGGAAACTCTCACTTAATTGACCAAAAACTTCTTCAGCCTTCTGGATTTCTTTCTTATATATCGTTCAAGAACAGTTAGAAGCCGGTAGAATTATTCGAATATTGACTCGACCAGATAATGACTCTCCACTCTTCCTCTTCTCAAATCTTGAAGAACATTTCTTCATTTCCACTTTTTCTTCGGGAATGAATTCAATTTTCAGCATTCATTTTCTCTAATTTATAATTTTATAATTAGGCCTAATTTCATGGTAATTATTCCATATTAATATCAGATTTATATCAAGTATTTTCAAAATTGGTAACTTAACGAAACGTACTTGAACAAAATGATTTAAATAAAATTATCTCAAATGAACGAGTAAGATATTTAAAGTAGTGCAATAGTGCAATATTACGTGGATTCATTTAAATGTATCTAGTGTAAACTTAATCTTTTAGCAACACAAATAAGGTAAATGAGTTTCCAAATTTTTATTTTATGTAATATCTCACATGATAGTTGAACCAAATTTAAGGATTGCATTATTTTAAGTGCATTTATGCTCTCAGGTTATGTGCCTTAATCTTGCGTCATTAAATCTAGAAAATGATTACTTTTATTTGTAATAAGCGATACTTTTAAGTCTATCGACTAAAATATTTGATAAGAAAGAAATCGTCATCAAAAACTCTACAAAAACTTTTCTTGTTTTTCATCCATGAGACAAGTTTGATAACAAAAAGAGTTTCCAGTTTTCTCCTACATCGAATGCAAATCAGAGTACGAAATTTACACATATTTGTTCAATATGCTAATGACTTAGTGATACTCGTAAAATTGAATTTGTCAGACAAGGGCCTTATCAGTTTATTAGCTTTATAATTAATTTGTTGTATAAATTTTACATTACGTCACGACCCAAACGTTGAAGAAATAACAGAGGATATATGTTTTTTCTATGAAAATTTGTTGTTAAACAAATGAAACTGGAAAAATTACTTTTACTTATTTCAAATAAAAAATACCTTGATAACTTTTTTCAATCTTTACAGAGCGAAATAACTCTCAAAACATTATCAGATAAATAATAAAATTGCGTTAGAATATAGGACAAATACCACATTGGTAGTTGTATAATAATGTTACTAGAATTTCAGTTTTAAATATTTAATTTTAATGATGGTCCTGTAGATAATCCGATAACTGTTATTCTTTTTATTTTGGACAATTCTTAAAGATCAGGAGACAATTTTGACATACTATCCCGACTTCCGTCTTGTGTAAATTTTACAAGACAGAAGACGGGAAGTCGGGACGATGAGCTTAAAGTACTCAAAATTATTTTGAAATGATTATTTCAATTTATCGATTGGCCGAATTATTTGTGAGAAATTGGCTATTTATCCGAAAACAGATATTTATTTATAAAGAAAATTATCCGTCTAATTGATTGTTTGAGTTAGGCAAAAACAGACTCAATAGAAGCATTACTCTTAAGAAGTGAATCAAATCTCAATTCTGTCGATTCTTTAAAGCATAAAATTGCATTAAACAACAAGAAAAAACCAACAAGAGGCTGAGTAACGGGCCCGAATTGCACGTGATGATTAGATAATTTGCCTTCGAATTTTCCCGCTGTAATGGAATATTATCAACGATTCCTCTTTTTGCCAATTAGCAGCACATTATGCGGATAAATTGCAATTCGGCAGATTGGATTACATAAAAACGAATCGCGAATAAACGTAGTGAAAGATTATTGGCTATAAAGACAAAAATTGCAACGAGTTCATTGTGTTAGCAGGTTGCGAGAAAATGTAATTTAAGTCGGCGGCGGCTGTGCAATGAATAAAAACATAAAACGCAAAGTGCATCTGACATTTCTTTCGCTCACTCCCGCGACTGCTGCGATTACCATAAATAATCATCACAAGTCAAAGAGTCTCGTCATTCCTCTTTATTATGAATAGATCTCTTTTCATAATTAACGAAATACGTGTGCGCGCGTCCCAATTTTCCAAGGAGATAGTGGTGGTGCATCTTTTCTTCCCTCCCCAGTAGTTAATAACACCCAAATGAGACACACAATGAATTGGTTTTTGCGTAATTTTTGCCCCATTTATTGCACTCCAAATTAGAATACAATGGCCTTCTCGGATTGAATAATCAGAGAGACTATATGGATGATCTTCTAGTCATCTCTTCTCGAAGTCGTATAAGACTATAAGTAGCGCCTGTGATCGAGGCGTGGGAAGATCGCATTGCATTCTGAACAAATGTGCCTTTAATCACACACTGAACCAAAGCGAAGCGAAAGAAGTGAGGTTAGGTGCTGTTCTGGATTTACCGATTTTTGAAAAGCAGCATTATTAATGGGGAAAGAACTCGTGTATTGTCTCCATTTTTATCTCAGATTCCCGCCGATGATTTACTGTGGTAAAATCTGTGTTGTGTTTTATTGCAATTTTGCCAAACAATATGTTCGCGTTGTTAGGTTATAATTCATTTTGCAATTTACAAAATGTCAGCAACTAGAAATGAATTTGTGCTACGAGCAAATTAGAGTTGCCACCCATTATGATAAATTGTTTTTTAAATCCATTTTCAGATTTTGGTCCAATATTTTCGCAACCCAATATAGAACCGCAAAAATTGTCTATTCTGCTTAGGATAGTCAATTTTATAATGATCCGGAAACAATGAAAAGTTCGTTTTCACAATCGTTTCCTTATTATATATATATACCTGATTTTACACTCTTGTTCTTGTACAACATATAACTTTCTTTTAAAAATTCTAAATGATACATGCTTATACTAAGAAACGTATAAAATTTATATAAAACTTTAAAAAAAACAAAACACCAGCCTTTTTACTTTATATTAAATTAGTAATAGTTATTTACACGACGTGTGGGAAAAATAAATCACAATTAAACACGAGTAGAATTCTAAAATTTGCGAATGTTTAATTAAACGTTTTTCAACCAGTTTTTGGTAAAATTTTATACAATTCGCCTAATTATTATAATGATCCGCAAACAATGAAAAGTTCGTTATTTATTTGTTTTTTCCATTAGTTTTTGACAAAATAATATACAATTCGTATAATTATTAGCTAATGATTGTAAAATATAAAGTAAAGAATAAGAAAACAATCCAGCTCAAAACTAATACAATTAAGGGAAGAAGTTATCAAGCGTGTAGGACTTTCCATTTCAATTTTTTCTATTTTTAAATTAAATTCTTAAATCAAGATTTTCAGTAATTGAATATTAGTACAAAGTACTAATTTGTATTTACACGATACTGTACATGTATTTACACGATATGTTATTGTTTTCTTCTGCGAGTGTTAAATAATGCATAATTCAACAGGATTGAATTATGGAGTACTTTCTATACATTTTTCAATAGATTTGTATAAAATAATATTTCATATGTAAAACTCTTTCAAAAATATATGCTTGGACGTTTAAATGTATATTTATTAAATATTTCGTTATAAGTTTTGGTACATTAAAGAATAATATTTTCGGAATAATTTAAGCTTCGGAGTCAGGACAATAGTTCTACAAAATGATTGTAAACCAGGGTTTACTCATATAGAGCTACTTTACTATGAAGTACCATTAGATAAATAAAAACAGATAAAAAATTATTATTAAGATCATACTCAAATTACGGCTCTCTAAATTAATATTTTTTTTTGTAAGAAAATGACCATTAAACCCAATAATTTAAATAATTATGTGATGAAAATCAACAGAAGAACCTTTTACTACATGGTTTAGGCAAAAAATGAATTAATAGCAGCAATTAATTAAAACATCAAGACAGTTTATTGATTTAAGTTCATTTTATGCGTGTTCTCAAATCGAAATTACAATATTACATCTCATAAAACATTACATAACAACTGGATTTTGCAAAACAACCTGCTTGGACAAGCAATTGTGCAGAAAAACTGTTGACAACCCTAAAAAAGTGTCAACAGCACTAACGAAATAATTATTTGTAAATTTCTCAATTCAATTAGGCGACTTTCGCATTTAATTGGGCAATCCAGACGAATGAAGATCATCAGGTTCAGATATTAGTGGTCCATTAAATTCGTTCCGTCGAGCCTCTAATTGTCTCTAAATTGAAAATTAATGGCCGTCGCATAATGTACAGAAGAAGAGAATGAATCCACCACGGAAAGACAGAGAAGAGAGCATTTTTCATAAAACGGAACTCCAATTCAATCGTCGTCATTTTCACCTTTCTAATTCGCAAAGGAATGCGCACAGAACTTTAGTCGGTTTTCAGACCAATTTGGCACCTAGAACTTGGTTTTGCATTGAAGACTGAGAGATAGAAAGAGAGACGTGAATGCTATTTTCTGCAGATCTGACAGAAAACAGACAACAATTTGCTTAAGTGGATTGATGGAAGGTGTGTTTCTGTATCAATAGAACAAAAGAATCATCTCCCAAGAAATCGCGGAAATTGAAGCAGGAGGTGGGTTTTTGTGTCATAAAACTGTTATCGTAAATCTTAGAGAATATCTGATACAAAGACAAGATTCTAAATTAGACTGATATAATTTGTGTTACACGAGGAACATAGTTAATTAATTTTGAATGAAATTCAACCATAATAACATAAATAGATTAAAAAGTATGTTAAAGTATGAAAAGGAGGAAAATTAGTCGATTGCTTTAATTATAAATTTTAATCCCATTCTTTTAAAAACCACTTAAACCTTTCTAATCTTAAATTTTTGGGTATAAAGCAAAATTTCATTAAAGAAACCAATTACATGACAGTAGAACAACAATATTGTCATATAAGCCAGAAATGTATATAATAGTTATTTATACAACAACAAGGGTTGGTTTAAGCCACGAGCGTAGCTAATGCCTTAAAGAAAGCTCGAGTGTTTAATAATGCTTATCGACCGAGTTTTATACAAAATTTTATCCATTTTTAAATAAATTAATACAAAAACTAAAAAAAACATTCGTTGCCTTAAAATCAAATTTAAATTTGTTGTCTCCCTCACATTGTTTTCGTTTCCTTTTCTAATTCTAAGAGAAAATGCAGAAAGCAATATCTTGCTTTTCTTTCTTTCAAATAGAAAATATTATCCGATAATAGATTGTTTTAAATTTAAAAGGATCGAAAACAGTTGATATAGAATTAATTTGTACTAATTTAAATTTAAACCATCCGCAAATACAGTTAAACGCTACATAACAAAACTGACGTACATGTAAATTTGATCGATTTCATTCACGGAGGTCACACATTAATAATAAAGAAAAAGCCCACGTGCTTTAAAGAATTCTTTAAAGCACTTTTGCTATGTCATAGTATCAATTTTAAGCTACAAAAATGCATAAAAAATGATGTATCACTTGGGTATAACATCTATTTTTTTAACGATGAAAAACGAGATTCGTGGCTCGTATTTCAATAACATCTTCTCGTCAAAAAGAGCTAGTTTTTCTCTTAAAGCAAAAATAACTATTATTTTATTGCTTTCCAGTAGAAAGTATTAACCTTTGTTTGGAATATACAAGAATATTAGTATGATACGAGGGCTGAAGTTGTTAAAAATTCAATTTATGCTTTAAGGGAAATTAGATGTTAAGAAACAATTGCTTTACATTTTGTTCCAAAATTTGAGCTTTTGACGTGCAAAAATAATTTTTAAAAAAGGAGTATTAGTGAGTTTTCAAGAAGTGTTAAAATTGAGTTTAAAAATCGTTTTATAAAAAGAAAGATTCGATTTTTAAAGATTCTTCTATTAAAACCACCGTAAAGTGTTCATTAATCTCCTCATTTTCAAAAATCGATCTAATAAATGATTAATATTCAATCATCCAAAATGGCATTGAACTTTTGAAACAAAAGTCGATCGCGAAAGTCTGTTACAATATAATTTCTCTTGAAGAAATTGAATATGTCCAATTTAAGTCAGATCAATCACCAAAATCACTGAACCCAGATCCAAATCGCTGGAAGCATTAGCCAATCTGTTTCTCTAAAACGATCTTATTTTATTTGGCAAGAAAAGTGATTGATCGGCGGCATCTTTTTTTCGCAAAAACACTGGCTACTGAGCTTACAAATGTCTACTCGTCCATTTTTCTTCATGGAGGTGATTAATATTGGCCAAATAAATACCTTTGAGCAATTACATTTCGGGCAATTTGGGCGCTTTGCCATAAAAATAGTAATTTCAGCGCTCGCGGGTTTTTGTTGCGGTTTTCGCGAAACAGATGGTTTATTGCTTTTATTTTCTTTGGATAGTATTAATCAATAAAGGCATCATATTCATTTTGTTTGAATATCATTCACACATGTAAGAAATCGGAAATAGAAAGTTCTCTCTCTGTCTTTTGCCGGATTTGGAATTTTTCTTTGTTTTTTCTACTGTTGTTGTTTGGATCAGGTGAAAATTACTCATTTTTTCTTTCTTTCTTTACAATATTTGCTGTTACTTTATTAAATGGCCGCCCAATTATGTAAAGGGGGTGAATAAGTGGCATTTTTACACAGAAAACCCATATGGTTTATGGGCGATTGTTTGCGCGCTACGGTAAATCTTCAACGATCCTCTGCGAATCAGGCGCGATCTTTTCTCGATCGTGATTAAAAGTAACGATCGCGTTTAATCAGTGTGGTTTCACCCACTCGATCTAAATGCAGTCTCTTTCTCTCTCTCTCTCTTTAGCCCCTCGAAAACCAGATTTCACTAATTGAAAACTTGACTCAGAAACTTAATTTTGGGGTGTTAAGAGTTGATTTGAAATTGCTGATTGCAAAAAGTGGTTCGATCAACAAAAAATAAACGGATATAGAACGTGAGAATTGAGTTTAAAATATCAACTACTAGACAAGATCAACACTGGATTCGATTTTCTTAGGCGGTTTTTTCTTATCATCTTAAATCTAATGCAAATTTTCAGTCTGTCAAAGGCCTAATCGATATAATTTCGCAAAAAAACTGGACAATTTCCAAGGAGATGTTTTTTTAAATGGCTTTATCATACTCGGTTTTCCTCTTCAGCAAAAAATTATTAAAAATTCCTTTTTAACTGTCCTTGTCTAATGGAATTCAAATGAAGTTTTTGCAGAAATTCTCCACTATTCATTAATCGAAGAAGTTTCTCGACTTGATTGTAAGAAAATCGAGTTTCCAGCATAGTCATTTAAACGTTAATTTTTTTAATAAAAAATATATTTGATTAATATTTTAACCGTTCAAATTCGAATGGCATTGCTTTGTCTAAAAATCCAAATACAAAAGACTAGGCTAAAAAATATTGCATACTTTTTGCACAAACCTCAGTTGAATAAAATTTCTATAAATTTTCCATAAAAGAATAAATTAAATGAAAGTTTTACCTGAAGATGCTATTAATAATCAAACTTAATCAGTAATTTATTGCTAATTTTCTATATTTGCAAAACTCTCGATTTTACAAAGACGTCAGCAGGCTTTGCATTATACTAATTTTACGTAAATTGGAGTAAAGACAAGTCGTACGTGTTTGAATATTCATAGTTTTTGTCTCTTAAACGCTGAATTATCATTTCATTGTATTGAGTTTTAATTAACCAAATTTATTATGTCTATTCAAAGCACAAGCGACAGCAATTAATTTTTATTTTTCGATCTGCTATTGGTTTCATCTTGAGCATATTGTGTGACAATAAATAATGTAGGATTATAACCATTGCCATTTGTATGCTTCTTAGAAACTCCATACCATAATATTAATTATGGTCTAAACTTGAATTATATTTCCAATCCAGGTTTTTAAAAATAATTACTTACTGGCAGATAAATTAAAAAAATGGAATTTTGTCCACGCTTTTAATTGAACAATAAATTTAAGTGGCCTATATTACAAATAAAATATTTTGAATTTGTTTTTTAAAATCAATTATTATGTCAAAAATCAAGAGTAAAAAAGAATATGATTATTAAAGACCAAGGTTTTATTAAAATTACGAAAGTATTGTTTTTTAAATAATGTTTATGAATTTTAGTAAAATATTTCGATATAAGTGCTGTAATAACCGATTTCACAAGTGTATTGAACGCTATTTTGAGTAATTCTGAAAAAATACCAGTTTAACCATAATTAATAACAAAAACGTTCGCAACGGTTTTTTCAAATTGTGTTTTCTTATTTGAATAATAAATTTGGTTATGACAACAACATGCAAATTCATTTAATTTGTGATTTGCGTGCAAATTTTTAAATATTATCGCACTCCGTGCAGTAAACTAAACCGTTACAGAACCAATTTGCGTTAAAAAGAAGCAACTTTTTTTTTACACAAATTATATTACGACACTCAAATTTCTATTGTCAAAATCGTTTTTATATCACATGTGCTAAGATTTTTTCAAAACACTAGTGATTGTTCTTTATTATTAAAGTGTGATCTCCGTGAACGATTTTAACAGAATTGTTCAAATTCATATAAAGGTTTGGGAGCGATGTTTTTTAATATAAACGCCGAGTTCTCCAAACGAGGATAATTTTTTAATGCAAAAAGTTAAGATGAGCGCTTCGTCACAAAATAACAATTTTTGAATCTAGAAGAGCAAAAAACTGCTGTCCAATTAAGTAATTATAGGTTTAATTCTGGGCGCTCTGGAAAGGATGAATCTAAATATTTGTCTAGTTTTCCAAAATGTTCCCAGAAAGGTACACTTACAGTTTAGAATTGAGTCTACCAATTGACGGCAAACTATTGTTAAAAATGATTCTCTAGTGAATTGTATCTAACTGACTTATTTGTATAAATAAATATTAATAAAGTTTATCGATCGTTTTTAATATAATACCTTATACGTTATTGAAAAAAAATTACAAATCTCTGTGATTTAAATTTTTATGACTCTACTGTCTATCCCACAGATAACATTTTTTTATTGTTTCAATGCAATTATGAGTCGATAGAGATTATTCTTATCTCTAGTTTTTCTACTGCAATCAAAAATTTCAGGTACGAATTATAGGAGATATATTCTCTCTCTTTTTTATTTGTATGCTTGTTAATCACAATCAAATGAGTGAAAGATAGGTCATATCGATCCTTTTCATACAATATTCGGTATTTTAGCCACCTTTATTAAAGCAACGAATTAAACATGAAACTGTTTTATATATATTTTCATGAAAATATACCACGAAGAAACAGCGCTAATGCTTTATCAGAAAAAAATATTTGTACAATCACACCAATTCTATTTAACAAAGCATAATAACTGCTAATAAGCTTTTGTAAAAACGGGTAATCTGATGTAGTTGGATGGAGCGTATACCTTTCTACAATTTTAATAAATACAATAAAAATAAATAGATTGTAAATCCGTTTTGAAATTTTAATTTAGCCATCTATAATACAATTTTTTGAATAAAATTAATTCTAAAATATTGATGAATGACACAATATGCATTTTATGAGTAGTATTATGCAAATAGGTATAAAATAAGAGAACGTTGAATAATATTTGACTGCATCCACGAAATACTGTCTAATTTATGGCTTATTAATCAGCTAGGAAGTCTGTTGCAGATTGGACCTGCCAAATGATCGCAAGGTTAAATGCATCTCCTTTCATTTTGTGCAGAAGAGGCAGTTCTAACGTTATTGGATTTTATTAATTAAAATTTAATAACTGTGAAGATAAATGGTGCCAATAAATTGACAAGTCCACTGAAAAATTGCAGTTAAGAGACTGGTTTACAGTTCAAGTGCATTTCAATTCAAGTTTACTTAAACCAGATCTTGCATAAATCATTTCCAGATATTACAGATTTCTATACGCTTGGACATTTTGCACACTTTCTACGCCCTCTTGTGATTAAAGAACCGTTCAATGAAAGTACGAGTTGCACATATGGCTACAAAGATCCGTTTTCGCGACTTTTGGTCATTTCGGTTTTTTTGGGAAAAGTTTTTGTACACTTTTCGCTTTTTATTCAAGAACTACCGTTTTCGGATTTGAAATATCGGTAGGTGGAATAAGCTTCGCGTTTTTTGTTGCAAAATTTTCCATAAAGATCATTTATACGAATACATCATCAATATTTTTTGTTATCTAAGTAGTCTTAGAAAACAGCAAAAAATAAAACAACAAAATTAGTCATATTTTTCATAGATGACGAAATTACCGTTAACAGTCTAGGTCTTTATGTTTTTATTCATAATCAGATTTATTAAAAGTCTCATTTTGTTAAGTTACAATTTTATTCAATTGGCGATTGGATAGTAAGTCTACATTTACGATTATGTGACATATGAGTATTCGGCATCGGGTTCTGTCTTAAAAGTCTTTAACATGTTAAAACTGTAAAATTTCTATTTGTTATGCATTTCTGTTGCATAATAGTTATTTATGCACTTTTGTAGCTTAAAATTGTTATTATGACATTGAAATTTGGCGAACATTATCCGACACTCTTAGATTACAATTTTGGATTTTTATATTTAAAAATTCTGTTTCGAATCAACAGTTTGTTATGAAATAGAAACATAAACATTATTGAAACCACATATTATCAAAATATTAAAGAGAAATCTAAAGCGATTTATAAATTTTTGTTTAATAATTTCAGTGATTAGTGCAAAGAAATGAAGAAAAGAAGGCCTGTGCTTCTTTGGCATATATTTAATTATAAGCAGTGTCGCTAACAATAGTACCGTTATTTCGTTTTAAATAAATTTTATTCTTAAGGTTTTTATAGTTTAAATATACTGTAAAAATATAAAGGAGGCATTTAAGCTCCAGTCTTTTTTAAAATAAGAAATTGCATAAAATTCGTTTCATCTCTCCTGTTATAAGTTTTTTTTTATTACACAAGCGTCTAAAGGTCATTAACGTTATAAAATTCCTGACTAAATAACTGACCTAAGAAACTGTTAAGATAATACTAGTTCGCATAAGATTTATATACAAGATTTTAAGGAGTTTTGTATTATTTTAATTAAAAGTTCATACAAATTTGTATAAAACACTGTTATTAAGCATTATTAAACTCTCGAGCCTTATTTTAAACACTCGTGACTTTGAAAGCCCATTGTGTTTAATAATTTCCTATCTTATATGATACCTATTTTAAGTCGCTGGGCTCGTCAAAATACATTGTAAATTCATGATGTAATAACCTCCATTTCACCACTTGTATCAAAATATACTTTTTAATTATTAAAAAGCTTTAATTTTTTGCATAAAATTATATAACAAATTGTCCCAAAAGTCAATTCCATAATTATTGTTAACCGAACAGTAATTATCCTCTGTTCGTTTTACATTAATTATGAGAAAAAGTTTTTCTTACTACTCTTAAAGGTAAATTAATTAATTTAAATGGTTTAAAAGCATGTTCAACAACGCATACAACATAAACATACAAATTTTATCGTTTTCATTAAGAATAATATCACGAATAACGGGAGAACACATTGTATTAATAACACTTTTCCGTTACAAAGCCTAATGAAATTTGGATATATTTGCATGTTGTAATTTGAGAGCATAGTATAATATATAATTATATTGGGTTCTAAACCTTCTTTACGGTGTTTTATAGTCCATATAATCGTTGTCAGTGATGATATCAATCTCTGATTTTATCTTTGACTTCATTATTTTAAAACACTTGAGTATAACGAGTATAGTTATTTTGATTATTATTCAATGAAGATATCTTATATTGAAATAACACACGAGTTCTTGGTATTGAACGATATAATTATTACACAATTTATTGCAAAATATATGTTGTTCTCTTAAAACGTTATTACGGCTTTTAAATTTAAATACGCTAAATAACGGAAGCAAAAACTGTTGCATTACAAAATGGACTTTTTTCCATTAAAAGAGTTGCGATATTTTCCGATTTATATAAAAGATTGACAATTTTTTTGTTCACCTGACAATGGCCAATAAAACTGTGCGCCTGTATTTTTGGCGAAGAGCATTGACAAAATCTGCAAGCGCGTTTGAATTGAATCCGCGTTTTGGACGTGGCTCATTAATTTCTCGTCGTCCAAAGCCTGGCGCGATGACGGGGCTGCGTTCTCCTAAATATCAGCCACTCGAGGTCGATCGCGACATAAATTTTTGTAGATGAATGGCAAATTAGTTCAGCGCAGAGTCTATAATGACGCTTCGCAGTTTATTTTGGCTGGTGGTCGGTCGTCAAAGGCTGGGCAAAAAAACTGTATCAAAAGTTCATCAAATGCAAATCGCCACTTCTTTTTTCGCGAATTTTGCGATGAATGGTTAGTCGCCAAAGTGGATGGCTTTGATTTAAATTGCCCAAGAGGCAGATTTCGGATTCTAAACGCGACGTTATCAGCAGGAATGGGGAAGTCACGCCGCCGGAGCCATGACGAAGGCTAAACGGTTTTCACTTTCACTCGATTCTTCGCGGTAGAAATGGTTCGAGGACAAGCCGTAAACGACCTCTACATTTTGACCAGGAAATCTTTATTAACTGTGAAATTATGTTGTCTTCTTGCTGCATACAATGGAAGTGAAAAGGTGTCTCCAAACAGGTTGATTTTCGTCTTATTTATAGATTTTATATCAGTGATATTTATCAAATTAACATAAATCGCTAATTTAAAGAAGTGTCAATTCTTAGAAAATTATGCACGTCTTCAAAGCGTTGATTAATGTTAAACGACCCACAGCTCTTTAGACGGATTTACCAAACTATATTTATATGACAATATAAATGAAAGTAAAAACACTTTTTTTTCAATGAAAACTACGAAACTAAAATTACAATATTATTTTTTACAACCAAGCTAGCTACTACATCATGGCCTCAACCAGAACCTATTTAATACTTTTAACTTAACTCCATTTCATCCTTCTACAACAAGTCTCTTCGATTTATATTTCAATTAATATCTCGGAGAGTATCAATCGCTTTTCTTAAATATATATTTCTGTTCAAATGTTTCAAAATTTAAAACATTTTATAATAATTTTGTTGTGTTAGAGAGCTATAAGTAAAGTCAGTTATTTTTCAATGATAATATATAAATGTTAGCTTTTCAACGTGGATTTGAGTTTCATAATAGGTCACATTATCGCACTAGTGAAAATTTGAAAATTTATTTCAGTGGTGAGAAAAGAGAGTCATAACCTACTTACGAATTTGTCTCAAAATTGAATTTCTGGAGTCATTGTGAACGATAAATTACACTTTTTTAATCAGGTCGTTGTAACAGTCATATTGAGACCAACAACCAGTCAAAACGAAACCGTTAAAACGGCAAATATTTTAATTTTTTTGTCGTTTATTTTTTAGAGAATTTGAAAAAAACAAATTATTCCCCGGTCTGGTGCAAAATCCGTGACAAATTCGCTCGTATTTTACAATCGTTTCCTCGTTAAAAGCGTTTCATTTTACACCGCTAATAAATAATTTAAATTTGTAGGGGAATGCGGATTATAGCCCTTATTCATATAATAGATTAATATACGAATAAGATAATTGTAACGATGCACGAAAACGGGCTATTAGATGTATTCGCCCTAACTCTTACCTACCTATCAATATTACTGAATCTAACTATTGGATTGCTCTCGATAAAATAGTTTCTTTAAATAATCTGAGGAGCGCTTGGTCGTGCCATTCAGCACCGCACACTCGTGATGTAAATGTCTGACCACTTTACAGGATATGTTTAATGTTTAGTATTTGAACAGTTAGTATGAATTACCAGTTATGTATGGCCCAAAACAACATGTTTTCATGTTTGCCAATCATGAAAATATTTGGTAAGAGACAGATAACAATTACGAAACTATAATCAGTGAAAAAGAAAAAAATTATATGGAATAGCCAAAAACGTTTTCAATATGTGTATTATATAATCATTAATTGAACATGATTAATTTAACCCTTTAGAAAGGCAGAAAAAGCCCTTGTAAAAATACAATTAAATGTTGTAACGATTTTATAATCCATATTGATCAACGAAGCATTATTTCGATTGATTGATTTTAAGAGAATCACGAAATTAATTACCTGTTTTTGATAAAAGCGTTAACGAGATGAGCAAAATTAAGAACGTGTTTTCATTTAAACACTATTTAAAATCACTTTGCGATTGGCAATTTTATCTTTATGGTGATTCTTCTAATAATTTTGAATGAAAATTCAACCTGTTGTTGACTTTTGAGGCTCATATTTGGCCACTGATCGTATTATAAATTTAATTTTATGGCTTGGAAACTGTCTGGGGGGAAGCGCTCGCTTGTTTAGAGCTGGTTTATGAATAATTAAAGATTTAATCTGAGGGCACAGACCATTCCGGAGGGCAGCCCGTGTTATGAAATGGCTGTGCGAGAAAAATCGGCTATTCAAACTGAAGAAAAGCATCAAAGCACTCGGGTGCATTTGGTCGGAAACAAAGAAAGTGAGACTGATTACTGCGATTGACCGGTGCGGTGTTTACTTGGAGTTACACTTTTAGGCACCATTTTTCAGTTATTGTTACATTAGTCGAGTTCATGATTTATAGGTGTGTTTTAAGACAGAGATCAGTTGGAAAGTAAGTTGACCGAGACAAAAGCTCATTTCCGCCTTCATTTGCTTCTTTTTTACCTCAGACAAATTTCCACGAAAACCTAATCTAATTCCAGCATTTGTTTTTATTTTTTTGACTGCTTACTTTGATCGGTTATTATGTCAATGGTTTTTTTTGTTAAAATAAAAAAATCACCTCGATTTTCTATTATTTAATTAAGTTTCGCGATTAACAAAGTTAATCAGAGAGGTGTGGCTACACTTTTAAATGCTGGGAATTTTTCAAATTAACCAACAAACTACCTATTATTTAAAAGCTGCAAATTTGTTAAAGATTGTATGTTTTTGATATGGTTTTTGCTTGTTTTCGGAATTACCTAGTCTGGTTTACCTACTTCTGGCATTTAATCCGATCTGAATTTATTTTTAAATTAAATTGAAACACGCCTGGGAATCAATGTTCAATAAATTATAATTTATTCAGACGTTATTTGACTTGAAAATCTTGTTAAGAAAGACAATTAAAGCGGACTTAACGGACTGGAAAACATGGATTATAACACCGCAAAAATGACATCAGTGGAAGTAAAGTATTTTATCAAGAATTTGTACCAATTTAGATAACGATTTTTATATCAATTTCAATTTAAAAGCGTTATTTATGGGAATTTTTCAATTTTTGTTCAACAACTATATTAAATGGTTAATACTTGTTAGATATTTAGTATGATATTTATTTTATTACAGTTTAAGCAATAGAAAATGGTAAAAATATGAACTTTTGGATAAATTTGTGTGAATGATATTTTTGAAGAAAATAGATAATTAACTTAAAGCAAATAATTTTGTATATAATCGGAAAATTTCAATTATATTGGTATAATAAGGAAGAAATCTAAAAATAGTTATTTTCGTTTCAAGACGCTT
>JXOV01008698.1:432-27568 GCA_001014945.1 Clogmia albipunctata | reverse complement strand
AAAGCGGAAGGGAGATATTTGACAACCTAATTATCTTGCTGCCTAGTATTAAAAATTTGATACAAAAAATTAAAACCCAATTCAGATGTATCTGAAATTAAAATTGTTAAATCATCATTTTCTGACAGATTTGTTATTTGACCAGGTTAATTGAAATAATTGTTATTTTACAAAAATATGNAGCGGAAGGGAGATATTTGACAACCTAATTATCTTGCTGCCTAGTATTAAAAATTTGATACAAAAAATTAAAACCCAATTCAGATGTATCTGAAATTAAAATTGTTAAATCATCATTTTCTGACAGATTTGTTATTTGACCAGGTTAATTGAAATAATTGTTATTTTACAAAAATATGAACCTAGTCCATAAATAACTGGTAATTCATACTAAATGTCCATATTGCTAACATTGAACTTATCCCAAAAAATGTACAGACCTAT
The DNA here is from genome assembly GCA_001014945.1 of Clogmia albipunctata. Lineage (NCBI taxonomy): Eukaryota > Metazoa > Arthropoda > Insecta > Diptera > Psychodidae > Clogmia > Clogmia albipunctata. The sequence goes on along the minus strand of JXOV01008698.1, from coordinate 27,124 downwards.
ACAGTCCTACACGGTGCCGAATGGCGAGCTTATTAAACACCTTTTCCTTTGGGAGAAATGCCGTACCGCTCTAATTATAAGCAAATAATTGAAAAGACGTAAAACGCATTACGAGTAATAACAATCCAAATATCACAAAAAACCAAAACTTTCTAGGGTAAATTATGGTTTTTATAGATTATTTTAAAAATTCAACTAAAAATAAAAATTTCTATACATTTAAACCGATATTTTAAAGCATATGTGGAATTGTTTTAAACCTAAATTTTTCTTTTTAATAAATACAGACAACTGGAACAAAATACCACCCGAAGCACGTCTTGCCATGCCATGATCTTATCAATCTGGACGTACTCCTTGGAGCTTTGGTCTACCTGCTCCGAATTCTTTTATGTCTAGAGTAGACCAACATCACTCAAAAATGATTAGAACACTGGCTGGAGCACCTTCATTAGAACTCACCAACTCCTGAGGGACTTTGAAATCAACACGATCCACGACCTAACATTTAGTTGTCGTGAGTTATACTACTCAAAAATTGGAATCAGTACCAATCCGGAGATAGTAGCCCTCGTTAATGGCGTAAGTATCGAGCGCCTAAAACGACTGACAGGAGAACACCAAGTTCTGAGTGTGAACGATTTATTGTAACAAAATTTAAGTTCCTTATTGTAACCCTCTCCTCCTATCACAGTAAATAAAACCTTTAACCCCAATCCCAGCCCTTGTGATCTCCAAAAAATTGTGACGATACGGGTAATCCTAAATTCGAAATAAAAAAATAAATAAATACATATTTAAAGTTAAAAGTTGCATAAAACGATAAACATAAAACTGTTGATATGAAAAATTTAAAATGCTTTAAATAAATGTTATTTGGAAAAAGTTTATTATTTTTTCTAATAAAATGCGGTTTTCCATCTCTTCAAATCACGTGATGTGTGGATTTTGCTGGTGTTTTTACTTTTTAATATTTAAACAACTTGTTGTGACATTTAAATAATAAATATTGTTTCATAAACAATAAATAGGTAAGTGAAAGTTACTTTATCAACTTCAAAAACATGGCATTTGCGTCATTGGAACATGTTGTTGGATGCTAAAGCTAATTGGATGCTTGTTGTTCAACAACTGTGGAACAACTTAATTCAGTTGAAATTAATGACAATAATTGTAAAGTGGACACTTTTTAAAAGATAATGTTTAATTCACACCAATTTGTTGTTGTGTTTTTTTGGAAAAGTTATAATCAGATGTACAAAAATTCAGTACAGAAATTTGTTTTCTAGTTCGGGGAAATTAAATCCCCCAATCTAGTGCGTAATCAAATGAATCACTCCTCTAATTAGCAATTCAGAATTCAAAACCCCTTCAGCTAAAAAAGGACTTGGAAAATCGAGAGCAAATTTCAGGGGGCATTAAATTCTCATTAAAACTTTGTTCTTCAGTTAAGAAAGACATTGGGAGTTTTGCTACAAATTCGTAATTTCCACTTAAACAATTAAAAACTTTTTAAAATTTCCCTCTCTTTCTGTCTCGTTGTCTGTCATCCTGTGTGAGCTGCAAAAACAATCAGCACTGGTTGATGTTGGTCTGGTTAATGGGGGATACGAAGAACTATTCCGAGCCAACAGAAAAACGAGAAGATCTTTCTGACACGCCAAAAGCAACTGGCATTCGTTGAGTTTCTGTTTTCGCTCTAATGACAAAATAATTTTTTTCTTTCAAAAATAATCACTATGTCGCGTTAATTACGATCCAATTTTTCAGACTGTTTTTTTGTTGTTGAGTCCCTCTTGGTTCTGGTTAGTCGATTTTCCGGGAGTACTTCTTCCTCTTCTTACACTTGTTCAGCAATAATTTATCTTCATCAATTATAAACGGGAGTTGAATTTGAATTTTGTCAACTCCCTTTTAAAGATACCCTTCATTACAAGTGAATAATTTCACTGATATTTGTCACTTTGAAAGGAGTTACCCTTTCTTTTCTTCCGACAGTTGTATTTTTAAATGGTGAGTTATTACAATTTTATTCAAAACTTATCGATCTATCAATTTATTCGTTCTCAAGAAATCAAGATGTGAAAAATAAGATAAATTTAATTATTCAATCTCCATTGATTTAATTAGAGTGAGATTGAAAGGTAGGAAGTAGTTTCAAATTACGGTTTATCTCAAAATTTAACATGTTGATCTTAAAATAACAAAAATGAAATGTATTTGAACTGAAAATAAATCATCACTTTACAAGAACAACAAAAAATAATCAGTTATCTTCTCACGGGTTCTATAAATGAAAAAAATCCATTTCAATACATTTCAATCCATTTTATTTTTTTGTTTTGTTTATAAGGATAAAAAAAAGTACCATTTTGTATGATTCCACTTAATATTATAATAACTGAGCTTGTCTTACTTGTAATTTTTTTAAAAATAAGGTTTTTTTTTCTAATTCTTTACTTTGATAAAATTGTAAGAAATTCTCTTATTTCATAAAACCAAAAATATGAAAAAATTGAAAGTAAAAGTAAGTGAATTGATCCCAATGAAATGGAGTGTGTATTAATTATCTTTTTTGTTGTCTTGCCTTTCAGGTCAGTTTTTTTTAAATGAGAGGAAATGGAAATGATCTTAAAACCCTTATTGGAACCTTATTCATTATACAGCAATTGAAACAAATCCCGAGAATTCCACTTTAATGGGTCTTGAAAACATATGCTTTCTAGTTTAATGAAGCAACTGAAGCGTCTAATCCGGCGAATGGGAGGAGATGACTTTGAAATTTTGTTTAATCTCGAGAGCGTCGTCATTGACCGACGGCATCAGCGCAGCATCAGAGGAGGCAAGGCAACCCCTCTCTCTATGCGTCGTCCACTGAAGAAGAAAAAAACCTCTTCACAGTAGGGCTCTTGAACAGAAAGCATTAACAATAACACAAATAAATAAAAATACCTTCCCAAATTTGTCGGAGGGAAGTTATGATGAATTAAATCTGGGGATTACCACATGTAGTAATGCTTAAATTAGGGACCAGAAAAAGGGTAGAAAAGAGAAATTGCTGTCCACTCTGCACCTCAATTAATTAGGACTGGGCACGAATTTACAAGCCGAAAGTCTGTTGCAAATTAATGCCAAATTCTTCTCACGAGCTCTTTCAATTAACTGCAGTCGTGAATTTGTATTTTTTCTTCTTCTCTCTCTTTTGATTCCTTAACGTTAATGGTCTTTGGCATTAATTATAACCAGTCTAAGCCCCTCTTATAAAATTGAAACATGTTTTCCAACCCCCAATAAAAACAGAAGATGAAAAAATACGTTCGATGCCTTTATTGCTTTCAACATGGAAAACACTGTGGGCTGATCTGATTTAGCCACGTCAATCAATCCACTTTGAGTTCCATTATGCTGCATGCCTGCTGATTTGATGGTGGTGGTGGTGGGAGAAATGTTAAAAATTCGCGATTTTAACGCATCTTTGATCGACATTATTAAATTGATGGTTCCACTGCAAATTGATTTAAAAGCAAAATTAGGTTCCAGAAATTCGGCTCAGTGAAGCGCGCTGGGAAAGCATTTTTTCACAGTAAATTTCAATTAATGGTTATTGATGAGAGAGTGAAAGGTTCTCCCTTATTTTTCACAACTTTAATTGGATTTTTTATAAAGAAATTAATATTGTATGGTTTCAAAATATGCCATATATTTCAGTCGTTTTCTGGTAAATTCAATACAAAAAATTAAATATGTTGTCATTCAAAAGCTTTCAACTAATTGAAAAATGGTTTTAACACTTTTTATATAAAACCGCTTCAACTCTTAAAACAGCTTTCTCTTCAAATTCCGTGATTTTTTCAGAACTTATTATCTTGAGTGTTACATCAGCAGTAAGAATAAATGGCTTTTATGAATGACAGTCAAGGAACTGGACTTTTAAATAAAAGATATATTACTTAATTTATACGAGATTGGATAAATGATATTTTTGAATATTTGAATTTTTTAAGTCATTTTTCAAAAACGATCCAATGTTTTGTTACAATGATTTATCATCAACTTTGCGTTTGTATAAATTATTATTGCTCTCCGAATGTATGAAATACATTTCAATTCTTATTAAATAAGAATACAGGGAGTAAAAACTAAATTAAACTATAAACAGGATCTTTCTAACACTGATAATCTGCTGCTGTTCAACAAACGGATACAGAAGAAAATTATGAAATGGATGGTCTTCTACGTAGTATATGTTCTCTGGTTCGGTGACAAGATCCTGTCAATAAAATATCCTCTATATTGAGTCATCAACTCATGGTTCGAATCACATAATAGCAAATAATAATTCGCAAAACATGATATTCGATTGTCAATTGTGAAAGATTGGCAAAGGGATAAATAGGGCATTTGAAAACATTGATTACATAAAACCAGTTGGTTAGGCCTAGACCGGAAACGGTTGTTGAATCGTAGAAAAAGTAAAAAAAAAACTAAAGTCTGTATTATTAAAACTATGTAAACACTATTTGGATCTATTTTATACATCCCGTTCTTCCTTATTTCAGAGGTTTATTGATGGATCTAACAAGTAAAATAATGTTTATATTGATAATTTTATATAAAAAAATTAATTCTTTCTTTTGTATATTCTACTTACAGGCTTAACGTAAATAAAATGTAAATGTGAATATAACTATATACTTCATGTATCAATTTTTCTATTACATGTGCCTTTTTTTACTTATTAAAGTGTAATCTTCGTGAAAGAATTAAATGAAATTTATATGGATGTAAGTTTCATGGCACATGATTCATCTGTACTAGTGGTTTATTATCTTAATAATTTATTTCAAAATAAATATGAAAATTTAATGAAAAACATATATCTGATCTCTATGATTTACGACTACTTAAACTGTATGCAGGTGAAGAATACAAGATATGATTCTTTCTCTAATACTCCAAAAGTGTGTGACAGCGAAAAAAATTGTATAAAAAAAATTTAAATACAATTTGATGTGTTGATTTCTTTAGAAATGTCTACAATTTTGTATAGAACATGGTAGATAAGCTCATTTTGATTTTAAGTTGTGTATAATCCTCAGATTATAACAATTGCCTCCGATTAGATCTATCCAAAGGTCTAAAAGGTTCAATAAATTTAACTGGTATCTCACCTGTACCACCCAGATATTTTTAAATACACGGGCCTTCGTTAAAACACTCGTTACTGTGACAACCCTTGTGTTTAATAATAACTTAATTTATAACTAGGAAATAAATAGTTATTTTAAAACAAGAACCTTAGTCATCGATGACTAATATAAAGTTGTATCTAACAACTCCTATAATTTAGTACCAAAGACAGCCAATTTTGAACAGTATTTGAAACGGAAATGTTCCCTAATTTCGTTAAAAATTTGTTTGCAAACAATCTCTATTAAATCGAAACAAAATATATAATTTAGAACGTGAAGTATTTAAATTCGCAAAAACTAAAGTGGAATATTAAAGGCGCCACTGTTTTGATTCCTATTCAAACGCATTTTGTTGCTGTAAGATCAAATTTAAATTTCCAGATAAACCCTAATTTGAAAACTACTTCCTCTTCTACAATCTCACACCAATTAAATCAATGCAGATTGAATAATCTCGTCTATCTGAAAATGTTTCACAGCTTGATTTCTTGAAAACGAGTAGATTGGTAGATCGATAAAATCGAGCCATTAATTAAATGTCTCTGTAGATAAGAAAGAGCATAAAGATTGTTTATGGATATTGAATCCATCACTGCACTGACCTATTTTGATGGGGGAAAAAGACTCGCTATGTTTGCATAATAAGATCAGATACAAGCTGGTTAATATTGAGCCCAGCCGTGCGACATTTTCAAAACTGAATTTAATTGACAGACAACATGGAACCTCCCATTGCGTCGAGTCTGTTTTTGGCTTTGGGCCCCAGCAGTGACTCTCCTCTGGCTTTTTGTTGTAGCCATGGAATACATTGTTGACGCTTTATTCTCGAGTCTATTTTCAAATAGCTCCATTTTTCCATCTTTCTGCCTCCAGCCATATTATTATAATTTAGTCCCATTATCACCCAACATCATCAGCAATAACCTTTCTGATTCGATACTTTATGTGCATATTATTCAGCCGTTTGGGTTATCTCCAGCCTCCTCTCAGCCTCGCTCGGTGAGACTTTCTGTCGTTCAGACTGAGACTGTCTTTCGGGTGAGCCAAATGTTGGCCTTTTCATTTTTCACTTCACAGCCACAGCACATTCAAAAACAACAACCTCTTGTTAAATATTTTCTTAATCGATGACAGAGTTATGAGCCATAATTAACAATATTCGAATTCAAGAGCCGATGCCTCATCTTTCTCTTGACTCTGAGCCAGAGCTGTGCTGCTCCTCTTCAGACATTGCCAACTCGGAGCAGTGATGATGATGATGCATTTTGGCGGAGACTCTTAATTGGATTTCGTTAATTCGACTGGCTGTTTTTCTTTCAGGTTTTTTTGTTTCCTTTCTTTCCACAATCCCCAAGAGGGTTGTCGTGGCGCTGTGTGGCTCTCATGCTGAGGATTTTCAGTCGTCAGACGAGAGTCTCTTTAAATTTTTCTTAAACATCGATTCCGAAAGTGATCATCTATCCATGCCATGGGAATCAATGGTTTTTCAATAGCACCCTCCTCAACGATCCAAACTGCAATTGAAACAGAGTTGTAGATATTTAGATACGCTATTCATTTAAAATGATTTATTATACTTTGGTAGTCGTTTTATTGAAGTAAGTTATAAATAATCGTTTGCTCATTTACTATCAAAACACTTGGAGATTTAAGTAAGAAGAACCTCAGGTTTCAAGTATTCTAATTTTTATTTATATAGCTATATCAATATTAAATATTTACAAAAATTCTATTCCATTTCGGTCTGGTGATGTTATTTTAATGTTCCATGCAATAAACTCGGTTGATATTTTAAAATGAATATTCTAATAAAATAAATAGTTATTACATAATTCTTTTAAATAGCCCAATAACAGTAACTAATGTAAGTCTAACCTAGTTTTTTTTCGAAATCAAAATGATCAAATGCCAATTTTTATACAATTTACAATTGAATAGGTAGTCAATAAATTTTTTTTGTGATTATTACCACAAATAAATAATTCTAAATAGTTAAGTGTTGATAGTATTTTGCTACTGAAACAGAACTAACACACTTCGATAGGCATCGCTTTTAGCATTAATCAGTTTCTATTTTGCAATGGCTGCATAATATTGGCTGGTATTTTCGATGACAGAGTTTGCCTTATCCTATCTTTGAACCTTTCTATCGAACAATTAGAATTCACGATTAAAGTTTTTCGATAATTTCAGACAAAGTTTTAATTTTTTTGTTAATGTGTTTAAAATATAATATTCATGTACATGAGTTACCGAACCCTGAAAAATTTTCATTGAAAGGTATTTTATGACCACCTTCCTTTGGTTTTAGCGTTTTTTCGTCGTATTACTTTTTATTACAACGGTATACATATATGAAACTGATATAAATTTCAAATAGATATAGCGGCTTCAATACTCACTCTATTGTAATTTTTAAAATTGGAATCTCATGCAAATAAAACAGAGATTACACAGACATGCAGTTTGATTATCTAATTTTATCAATTAATCGCGAAATTGGATTTTTAGATAAGAAGTCTTAATTGCTTAACAGTACTTATAGCTTAGTATTAAAAATGTTTTAGTGTCACCAGCTCTTTATTATGAATTATGAATCGGCGAACAAAAAATGAATATAAAAATGAAATGAAACTAATAATATATCGGACGATTCAATATAATTTTGTATGACTACCTAAATAATAAGTGCAGAAATCTATGTAAACTATTGCAATGCGATCAAATCGACAAACACAAACATGCAAAGACAATTTTTTTCGGTTTTCTTACTTTCTTCAACACTTTTTCAGTCGATTAATTAAACACAGCACGTGGCTCTTGACTCATCACATGGTCAACATTGGTGTCAATAAAAGTGAACAAACGATAGACTTATATTTGAACCCGCAACTCTTTTGTTGTAGTGATATTGATCAGAAAATGTATGAATTAGCCGATGTGGTGTTCATATTAGGCGATTGATTTCCAATGTATTTATATGCTGCCCTTACTAGTTACTAGCCATTTTGTATAAATTAAGCGATTGTTTGTATTAACCGTCTTATTAAGCAGCTTTTAGTGTATTGGAAACAGATTTATGGGTTCCTTTTGGATTATCTAACTAAATTTTGTGTAGAAATATCCCTTGAAGAAATTAATGTAATTATAAGTAACAATATAATGATTTGTTTTAGTTACTTTGATAACTAGTTTTTAACTATAACAATATACTTTCGGAGAGAAATTTCATGTTTAAATTAATGTTTTCTAAAGCGTTGCATGTACAGATTATAGGAAAGTAATTACAGATTATTTGTTGATCTATAACAAACTTATTTACATTTTTACATTCACTCTGGGGTGTCAAGCTTTCTTAGGAAATCGATTGATTAGTTTTATGTAAATTGTACACGTGTTTTAATAATTTTAATGGAGCTTTGATAAACGAATCTGGAGCTGGCATTTATTTCATATCTCTATGATTTGAAATTTATCCAACAACAGCGATAAAGCCGTTTTGGACAGGCCATCAAAATTAACTGAAATGGGAATATTAAACAGACAACATTTATTGCCTTTGGTGGTCTGAATTATTACAGATTATAAAGGTGATTAAGACATTCGATCCGAATCCAGCATCATTCGCCACTTCGTTCCCATTTGAATAAATTAAATCTTACTCCAATTACAAAATCCAGCAAAGGAGTTATTTTTCGAAACATAAGTTTAAATTTTACTAATATGGAAACTAAATGGTTTCTAATATATTCTTCATCTTGATTTCAATATTCATTTTGGGGACAGATGATCAAAATTTTACAACACTCTAATCTTAGTTTATAGGACTATAAAATTTCAATTCGTTAAGGTGACGAGGATTAAATAAACATAATTTTTAATTCATTCGCATAGATTACAACATAAATTATACTCTTTATTAATAGCTTAAAATGCTTTTCGATATTTCGCAAATTTTAAAAACATTCAGTCCAGTTATATTCTATTTTATGGTTCCGAAAAAAATACCACGTGTAGTTAGTTAGTTAGTGAATGTGACATTTGCATTTTAGGCAAATATCGTGGGAAAGCTTTATAAAAAAAATAGTTTAATAAATGATAACATTTTATATTCGAAGATTTAAACAGTTTTTTGGGTGCATAAAAGTTTTTGTATTAATTAAAATTATACTGTATTTGAGAAACATAATAATATTATATTTATTTCCTTCCTTTCATCATTTCTTTTATAAATTTAAAGGAAAAAACTATTTTGAAATAAAATATCGAAAAGCTCTTTAATGACTTGAACATCGTAGTGATAAATCTTATATAATGGGAAAAGGAAATTATTAGTTATTGAAATGGAATTGAAATATGATTGTGAACAACAAACTTGAATATACGAGTTTATGCCAATCCTTACGTTGACTTCAGTCTACATTGACACGCGGCTTGAGTTATATTCGTAAACAGTGAATTATACTACTATATCCTTGGTAAGTTAACTTTCAGCTTCCACAGCCATCTTTCTCTTTTTTTTAAGAAAACGTAAATTATTGACAACATTAAAAAAGGAAATAGCTTTTGAAAGTTTACAAAAGTATGGTTTTTTAAGTATTAGGTCAAATCATTATTCAATGTTGGATTTTCCATCAGATTGCAAAAAGGTATGTCCTGCTCGGGCGCAAAACCGATTTTTAATTAATTTGGAAACAATAAAACACTTTGAATCGTTTATTTGAGAAACCTAATATATTGAATAAATATTTTTATAATAATATTATATACAATATTTATTTACAAAATTTGTGTTAAAATCATTGAGCGATTTTAAAGTTCTTTAATAAAATATTTATCAACAAATTTAGGTTGAAACTTTAATAATACATTGAAATTTTACGTTTTGTGTTGCAGGTTCTTCTAGTAATTGATTTTTATTGTTGCATTTCTAATAAACTTCCCTTCTGGTAACAGTTGTCGTATCTCAAATAAACGATTCATATCAGGCATGTAACGAATGTTCGTATTCACGGATCCGCAAATGCGAATGAGAATTTCGACTATGGACGGACATAGTATTTATCATGAAATATAATAAACTTGATTCAGTTTTATTTTTTATTTAAGAAAATTATTTAAAAATTTACTTTTTTGAAACAATAAAAGAGATTTAGACATAAAATTTCTAACATCCTCATCTTGAAAAATCCGCATCACCACCCGCGGATGTAAAATCGACATCCGCAGTATCCCTCATACATATAATTACCAATTTTATAAAAGTTACAAATCCTTTGAATACAATTTTCATTCCATAATAAAGGACATTGAAAACTGTAATGATTACCAATTCAAAATTGTGCTATTTCACAATGTATTGTTTGGCAAATACTCGTACTGAGGTCCAATAATAAGTGAAATGACAGAATGGGGTTTTGGTGGTGCAAAACAAACAAGGAGTGGATCCACTGCGGTGGAAATATAGAGCATGAAATTAAATTCGAATGACTTGTACAAGTCTGAGCACAAAAGCATCTGCAATCAGCAGAATTCGAGAGCAGCATATGAAGAGGGCTCGGGCTATGTATAATGCATTGAATCTGAATGAGCGAGTAGTGAATGGGTAACAGAGCGCCCTGGGAGAAATTTTAAATAGATTTCCTGTAGTTGAGAGGTTTCGCAGTGCCACCCCATTTTGCCGTTCCGTTTGGGGAAAGATACACAATAAACTTATCATCATCAGCAGCAGCAGAAGCAATGTAGTGAATTCGCTAATTTATTCCAAACTTTGCACCGCGCGCTTCTCGTCTTCTCCAATCCACACAGAGACTCATTCATTTGCGAACAATACCATTGCCACCGTAAATCCATTTAAAGTGAAATGATGAATTTCAAATTCGACAATGTGGGAGGAAGAAGACTACTACCGAAGACGTCGACGACTCTCTTTGCCAAGCCCGTGTCAAAAACAACACAATTTACACCGAGAACGGAACAGATACTTTGTAGTACGATTGTATGACGTCCATGTCTTATGCAATTGTTAATGGTAAACTGATTATAACTACTGCGCTAACAAGAACAAACCTCCGTCTCTCTTTCCACGGTGGTGATGCCTTCAGGCATTAGACTTCTTCATGGACAAGATGGTAATTGCATAAAACAACATTTCAATTGCTTATTTCTAAGAGTTCAATTTTATGTATTGAAGACAATTAAGATAAAAGAAATTGTTTGTTGTTGAAGCAAGTATCTTAAGAATTAGTTACAATACTAATAATTCAAGGGATTCGCATAATTAGTTTGAATAAAATAAATTATAATCGGTTAAATTAAATGATTAAAATGATTGAAACTAAACTAATGAAAAGTTTTAGATTGATAATGTATTCCGCCTATCACAGTCAATGAAAAATCATCTCATGGTTGAGGTTGAAACTTCCCATGTTCCTTACAGGACTTGAAAAGGAAAAAACTCTATTCTCTCTATTAATAATTTGAAACCTATTATATTAAAATCATATACTTATGGTATAATGTTTAAATTAGTTGAAAAATGAAGTGAAATTAGAAAATGTCAATGTTCCACTACAATCAACTACTCTCACGAAACTCTTTAGCGCAACTATACAATGTGACGTTGTTTTCATTGAAGTAAAGTAAGAAAAACTTATATTTCAACCATGATGGATCTACTCTCTTCGAGTTGGAACTACGATTACGTCCTTGTTTTCATGTATGTAGGACATATTTCTGATTATGTCAATGGGCTTAGATAAATTTTTGCAGTTAAACCGTTATTCTTCCAGAGCGCTGATATGACTTATAATCGGTGTCATTAAATAAGAAAATCTATTAAATTTCTTTCCGTTGTTATTAAATTAAAAATTTATTTTCAAATAAACTAGCATTCAAGTTTTAAATATTTACTTACATTTTCGCGCAAGTTAATGCATTTTATTAAAAAGAAACATTTCATTGACCATTTAAAATGCTACTTTTTAATTAATAATCTGTCGAATTGAAACAACTATCCAAAAAAATTTCTACAACATTTTTATTAAAAATATCTATTCAATTTTTTCCATTTAAACTGGATTTTAAGATATTTTTATCTTCTTTGTATAATGTATTCTATATTTAGAAATAGAAGTTCCCTGGGGAATGTCGACAGCAAATCCAATTTAGCAAAGAACGTCCCAATCGTTTTGTAATCAAATGCGGAATCAAAACCCGAAATCATAAAAATTTTATTGTAATTTTGTATGGATTTAGGTCGTCCTGCCATCGGCAGCTGATTCGATTGACGTGATCGGAATTTTATTATGAGATAGTGGACCGATTTCGATTCCAGATGTAAATATAGGAAGAATATAATCATATGTATGATAGTTATATATAAATATATAGACAATAATTTATTGTTAAGTTCAATCAATTTCAATTTTACTGATAAAATTGAAATTTTTATATTTAAAAAATTAAAGACGATAGTTCTATGTCTTTCGTTTAAAAATGAAACGTTTTTTGGGAAATAAAATCAATTTATTAATAAATTATTATTTATGATGAAAACAATTATTTCCATTATTGTAACATGTGATAATTTATACGGTTGTCGTTATATCCAATCAATAAAATATTCCAAAAAATCAATTTTTTTACCATCAATGGCAATAATAATAAAAATATCAGCACTCTGAAAGCAATTGCTAAATATTACCCTCATTTTGCACCCCTAGCAAATTCTGTCTGTCATCTGGCAAGCGACATTATGACTCAATTTCAATTCACAGTTGTAATTAAATACCTTTGAGGCAAATTATTAGTCTGTCATGCCCATTTTTGTAAAAAATTTGTTATCAAGGTTGAGATATTTCATTGGAAATTAAAAATTAGTATAAAATTTAATAAAAGTATATTATTTTGGAATTTGAATAAAGTGTTTTATCCATATACAGGGAATTTGATAATCTTTATTTTAATATGGTTTGGCTTAAATACGTTATGCCATTTGTTATCTACGGCTCGTAATAACCTAAAAACTTGGTATGTCCAAAAACATTATCTGAAATTGTGACTTTTTAGCAGTGTTGTTAAATCCATATAAGCATCCAGAGATGCAAAATGACCACAGTTTTCGATAGCCATCATTACTTTATTTGAATTCAAAAAATTTTTATTCTTTTTTCTCATTTTTCAAAGAGAGATTTTTTTAGACTCTCAATGTGATCTACTATCAGCCTGCTATAATATTGCGGTTTAAATTTTCGAAGTTTTGGATATATTTCGGATTGTCAAACTACCCTTATCAATAGATTGTTTGAATAATGTTCTATAGTGGAGAAAAGGTGGGTGCGGATATAACGCTGGTTTTTCGTTTTTAGACATTTCGCAAAATCGATTCAAATAATTTCAAATCTGTTTTGACATTAAGTTGTAATTTCTTTAGAGATAAATTATGTATAAATTTGAAGTTCCAGCTTCTTTTGATTTCAGAGAAATCAAGGAAAAACAAGTGCGGTTGTAACCCTAATACTCGTATATTATTGTCTGTAAAAGATTTCTTTTTTGTTTTTTGTGGATCTTTTTTAAAGTAAACATTATTTTATATTTTTTTACGTGTCTTTAAAATTCTAAATAGATAAATCTTCTATACGAAAATACTATATCCTTTCTACTAAGAACTTGATATAACTTTAAAGCCATAGTCTGAAATCATTGCTGAATCGTGATAACAAATTCAGCAGAGACATGGATATTTAATGTTCAAAGTGGGCGAATTTGGGACTTTTATAGTTATCATGGGGATGATTTCATCGCTTTATTTTTGCCGTAGAGAACGAGCACAGCTGCTGAAAATTGAACAAATAATAGCAGATTATCAGAAAAATATAGTTGTTTGAAAACAGAGATTTTCCATTATCATTGGAGGCAAATTCCATTTCACAGTCGTTCGTTTTAAATTAGAACAAAACTTTAAACTACATACACGTATATTAGCAAAACAGCTCAACTGTAGTATGTTTAAACAATTTAGAGTCGTTAATTTGAAAAATGAATAAAATTAAATACGGATATACTTTTGTTTGTGTACAGGTCTAAATTATAATGACATTGTTAGAAAAAACTTTACTTCTTTACTGTTAAATTTGGTCATTAGCAATTGATCTCGTTTACAATAAATAGTTTATAATAATTAGTTTTACGGAAATTAAAGGATATGTAGGATTGCCAGTGCTGTTCTACGGAGCGGAAACGTGGAGAGTATCACGTAATACTACACACAAATTGCAAGTCTTTGTTAATAAATCCTTCCATCGCATACTAAAAATTTTCTGGCAGAATAAAGTTTCTAACGAAGAACTTTGGCGATTATGTAATGAAAGGCGAATCGACACCGTCATTAAGCATAGAAAGTGGTCGTGGATTGGTCATACGCTCAGAAAAGAAAACGACGAAAAAGGGCTCTAGAGTGGAACCCACAGGATTCGAGAAGAAGAGGCCGCCCGGCTTTGACTAGGGTTCGATGGGCGATCGGTGCAGTTGGAGAGTCAACACCTGGGAACGTGGAACCAGATTAGGTCTATTGCCAAAAATAGACCTCGGTTAAAGGAACTTGTTGCTGCCCTGTGAACAGCGCCTAGCCAAGAAAAACAAAGAGAGATATGTAGGATATAGAAAATATAAAGAAGATATAACACTTTCATTATAAAAGCAATTTAATTGACAAAACTTAAAGTGCTCTGAAATATGTGTTAATAAACTTAAATGTGTAAGCTATTTAGAAATCAATTATAAACTTCCCACAAATTATTATATTAACTTTTCCTAAAGAAAGGAAACAGCGGAATTACTTTAATGAATAACTAAAGCAATTAGCCAGGCTGCCGAAAATTTCTCGGTTTTATTGCCCAGGAGACAGCAGCGGCTTTGATTGCCAAATGTTCCCAGGGGATGGGAAAAACAACAAATGCTTCCATTGACCCTATCTAACCGTCCAAAGAGCGAACATCAAACGCACGCAACTTCCCCCTCGAAAACACACACAATTCATCCACGAAATCGAATTAAAATATGATTATTCTTAGTAATAACATATTTGATTTAATGGAGTGGCTCCCATTAATGAGACACACGTACACAGGGCTCAGCTTGTACCATTAGCTACGACCGTTGACGACGACGACGACTTGCGTCAAACGGAAAGCCACAAATGTGCTCTTATTTAGACAAAACAGCAAACGCAAGCAGTCAAGAGTAATCTTGATGAATTAATTCCACGCTTTGATCTTGCAACAACCAGAAATGAAATCTAATTTCCATCACCCAGAGCTGGAGTAAAAAGTTTATTTGGTTTTTAGCTCCAAACAAGTTAATTTCTTTCTTTTTAGTATACAATTTTTTTTGTATTTAATTAACGAAAGGTATTGGGAGAGAGATTCCGGATTATGAAATAATCATATTTAGTGTTTTATCTAACTGAATTATAAAGTAAAAGTAGAATTTAACAGAAAATTGTTTAAATTATAAAATAATAACTATGTTATGATTTAAAATCGAAATTAGGTATAAAAGATTAATTTTCATTTAATATTATTTATTTAAAGTGCCTAATTTAAATCTTCCTATTCACAATTCAAATTGATTCACAGTGATGGACCTAACTAACTTGTTGCCATCAATAAAGTATTTTAATATAATGAAAAATTTGCGTAGGTTTAGGATGGGAACGGATAAAAGTATTTATTAGACCCGCCTTTCAGCACCGCACACTAGGGCAGTATAGGTCTGGACACTTTAGAGGAGATGTTCAATGGTTGTAATGAGAACAGTTGGTATGAATTAACAGCTATTTATGGGCAATAGAAAATTAGAAAGTAAAATAACGATTTATTTGAAAATTGTTAGAATAATAATTAAGCTTTGATAACAACAGCCATTTAAACTATAACTTGAAATTAATTGAAATATTTCAATAGCCTCACTTTATTTTGATATAAAATTTTAATTAAAATGTTATTTTTAAAAATTTAGAAAACTCATACATTTATCATTTTAATTGGTTTGTGTCAGAATTATAAACAAACAAGTCATTCAAATTTTATATGAAATAAAAACCTTTATAATGTTTTTGTTCGTAATTCTTTCTAATCCTGTTTACAAAATTCCTCATCGTAAAATATGTAGGGTAAAAATAAACGTTTTGAGAAAACGACCACATTGCCTGTTAATAATAGATATACATTTCGAGAAATCCCGGCTTAATTTATTTGATTTAGGTTTTTTGGCAAAAGAAGGGATTTATGCTGAAAAGAATTTGAACAGAAATAAAATTGGAGTTTTTGAAATGATTACGGTTCAAGTGACTTTGATGGGCTCTTAATTACCCTCAAAAGTTTCCATAGCGATCGGTGCTCCCTAACAGCAACTAATGCCGTGTTGTGGAGTGTGGACAGACGACAACTCGTCAATGGATCGAATTCCAGGCGGCCTCAATTCCTCTCCATATCTCATTTTAACGCTGATGGCACGTCGTTGGCGAATAATGGAAAATGAAATTGAATAGAACGTGTATTTGAGGAGAATCCTTTCCCTCTATCCATCTCTGAACAACTCAGCTCAGCTCTATGGCCTCTTGAATGCCCGCGTTTTTATGTCGATTTAATGAAATTATTTTTGAAGCGAACAAACATATAAAGATAAACATAACAATAACAAGAGAGAGAGAGACGTCCTATTGTTTTCTGGCCCTGGCCTGGCAGAACAGATAATGGATCTTGTTATTAATTCAGCAAACGGGAATTCATCCACTTTCGATATGGAATTCAATACATATCGCTCGTTCCTTCCTCCTTCTCCGGTTCAGCTTCAGAGGAGTCCCAAGGAGCGGCAATTGAGACGAATTGAGATGAACCTGGGGCGAGAAAGAGCGAACGCCGTAATTTAATTTCGATCCATCCAATAAGCCAGGGATAAATCGAATCCAATTTCTGTATATATTTTTGCTGTCGTCGAGGTAAAGTGTTTCAGTGTCCCATCCTTTTGAAATTCTAAGCACTTCAATCCTCCCTCCTTCAATGTACCAATTTTATTGCGCGCCCCAATTTCAAATACCAACACACTTTTCTTCAATCGTATGTTCCCCAACAATTTTTATGTCATTTTTATTATTTGCATATCAAACATTAATATAAATAATAATGCCAGTTACGTGAGATACTCAGAGAGGACAGATAGGGTGAGATTTTTAAGGGTAAATGGTGTAATAAAATTTTATTGGGGCATCAGAAACGTTTCTAATGTTGTATATTGTAATTTTCTGTCTATGTTTTATGGACAAATTGTATGAAATATTTAATGAGATCCTTTTAAGATAAATTGAGGTTTTAGTAACAAGTGGTCGACGATAAAGACCTTTATTTTATAATCTTAGAAAATGTTCTGAATTTAAAAAATACCTAGAAAAAGGCACATTTTGAAACATTTTGACATTTTTGTGCTGGAACTTATTTGTAAAGAATTTCAATTTATTTCAAGTGTTTACTAATTTAAAATTTATTGTTAAGTAGACCTTTTTATGAAACCATTCTCATATAATGAAAAAGGTTTTAAAAAGGGGTGAAAAAGGGGCTGATAACGGATTACAAAGAGCAAATATTTACAATTAATTGTTAAACTCCCAAGTCACGCAATGCATTTTGATTAAATAAATATACAAAAAAGAAAATCCAACTCAAATCGGATAATTCCATCAATTCGTTTATTTTTCTATTCGAATGGTTTGGTAACTCTTCACCTCCATATATCATTGTCATCCCCAAAAGCTGTAAACTAAAAAAATGGCTCAAACAAACCGGTGGCAGGCGATAAGACGTGCGATGATTACAATGGTTATAAATTATTGGATATGCCCATTTCAAAACTGGGAAAAATAAATCTTCACCCTTCTTTTCATTGTGAGTGATATCAAATACAAACATTTTTTTGTAATAAATAAAACCTACCTCAGGTTTTAAGTTTGTAAAAAATATTACTATAAAAATAAAGGATAAAAAATTGAAAGGCGTTAGTAACACCAAATTCTTTATTACCTTTTTGTTGTATATGAAACGAAATATTACTTTAATTTTAAATATAAAATAATATAGAACAAGCTTTATAATCTATTATTTATTAGGCGCATAAGTTATATTATGATGTTCCTTACAAATTACTAGAGATTTAGATTTTGGAGCCATTTCCAGCATCTGTGTTCGGCGATCTCATTTAGGCCACCTAGATACTTCTTTCCACTCGGTTAAAGATGTCTGCCATTGTTTGTCGGACTTTTTTTTATTCACAGCTCAAGTTGTCTTTTAAATCCCATTTCCATTTATTCTTACAAAATTGAATTCAAATACGAGTGCTAATAATTGTTGCAATGTTACGTAAAAAACTATTCCGAACTTTGTGGGTTTATAAAAATCAATTTTCTATACAAGAGACGTCAAATATTTTAGTTATTTTGTTGTTAACAAGGGAAATAATAAAAATTGATTTATTAAATTTTAAAAAATTAATTACAGATAAAGTGAGGACTTAAACCCTTTAAAAATCATCATTATTCTTAACGAAAAAAATTAAACTTCAAGCGAAATATGCAAATAAGATAAGCATAACCTAATTTGAGTAATATTTTTATTTAAATAAATCTATCGATTACTTTAATGAATAAAATAAATATCATGTATAATCTTTACTTTTTTCCTATTGAACAAATATTATCATTTCTACGTATCGCATTTAATCCACAATTGTTGTGCAAATATTTTCGGTAACTGCAACTGGGACCATTAAGATAATATCGACCATTCATAATCGTTACAGCAAAAGCCATTATTTGCAGATAGATGTGTTGCAGCAGCCACTCCAGAATTTGGATGAATTCGATGAGATGATATTAAAAAACAACAATGGACCAAAAAATGAGGGCATTGCCATTATCGGAGTTGTGATTGAAATCCCATCGTTGAATTTATGGGTTCGATTACTATAAAACGCTCAAAGGTTCATTATCGTTATGGCAGTGCAAATCTCTCTCGCTCTTTCTCTGTCTGAATAGGGGAGTAAAAGTCAAAAATTTTCTGCATCATTTCCGTGGCACGAATTTTTTTAATGCCATCCATTGAACAAACGAACGACCATAAATTCTCTTATCGGCAGCTCTATTGTCGTGCACGAAAAGTCAACGAAAGCCAGGGCACAGCAGCTTATTTTCGCGGTTATCTCAGTCGGAAATATCGCAATTCGGAGGCACGATTACTCTGCAATTTGGGCCAAATTACCAATTGAAATTATTCTCCGGGCGCGCACTTTACTGTGACACGGGGCGCGCATGCCTTTTTTGCGGTTCGCCAATTTGGCAAACAATATTTTGTAATTAGTGAGAGTTGCCAAATTAACGAAAATTATATGCTTAATGAATTTCAGTCTTATTTAGGTTTTGGCGTTTTAATTCGCCTCGGCAGAACGATAACATTAATTAAAATTTCATTTATTTAGCGTATGTATTTGCAAAAGTAAAACATAATCAGAAATTCCAATTGCTTCATTAAAACGACGACAGTTTATTTAACGTCTACTATGCAAAGCAAATTTCGGATCGACTTCAAAGTCTACAAATTTATTTTGGCCACAATTTGCATACCGACACTACGTCAACCATTCTCTCTATTAAACACCCAACCACGAAAATAAATAATGCTCCAAATTCAACTATATGTATCAGAGATTCGCCTAAAAGTCGAGTTTCCATTTGATCTGGTTCCCCGATTAAACACTCTCCTACTTCTGGGTGCTTTGCTAATTTCATCAACACTGATTGTATCGCTTTTAATTAAAACTTCCCAATGATAGGGACCAAATTCATTTCGAATTTGCTGAATTAATTGCACGTTCACTTTAGAGATAATTTACCAAAGTAGTAAATAAAGTGAAATGATAAATTATTCGAGCATTTTATTTAAAACAAAAAATCCCTTTGTGCGCTATCAAAATCTCGTTTTATTTTAGAGTTTCAGTCGTCCGTGATAGATCGGTGCAATTTTTATAATATAAGATCAATAAATACAAAACTGAAAATTAAAAAATAGTTTATTTAAAGCTTATTCTTGGTTTTAGAGTCTATAAAACACGAGTTAGATGCTTTAATTAAATTATTATATTAACGTATTCCATAATACAAATATCATTCAGATAATATTTAATGAAAATAAAGAATATAATCCCTGAAATTGGTCATTTCTTAATTTATTCTAACAAATATTCTATATTATAGGCTTCATTTCGTAATATTTAGCATACACGTAAATATAATTTATTTTTCAAGAAATGCAAATATATTTTGTGCAATTCAGTTATGTAAAATGCGTGCGGCGTAGTGGTACTTTGACGTCCTAGTGCGGAAAAGTGTTTCAAAAGTAACTATGTATTGATTCTCATACAAGTCAATCTCTATTATCAAATTTAGACGTCGACTAGGGAAAGTGCTTCATTACCTACAATTTTGTAAACTACTATTAATATCGAAATATATTTTATTGTACACGATTTTAATATTAAAGTTTTATATTCTGAAAAGTACGAATGGTTATTTGAGTCACTGTTTAAGCGCTTAAGTTCAAAGAAAAGCCTTTGTTGTCCTATTTGATTTCTGATGCCCTTTCGTCGTTCTTGGATTTCCGATTTTATCGGAAATAACATATTCCTGGAATATTTTATGAAACAGTATGAGAATGGGAATTTATGAAGTTGAATTAGCTATTTACAATTTTCTTTTCCCCTTTGATCATTTCTCGTTAGAGCAGCATTGTAAACATATTTACTTGGAATTAAATGTTATATAGAAGAGACAGATTTCTAAAGAAAAGTTCAGAAGTCTTTCCATATAACGATAATAAGATATTTCAAGGGTCAATTAGACATGTTTTAAATAAAATATTGATTTTTATCAACATTCTGCTGTTATATTTCCAATTTTAAATCTGTCTTTTTATTTTCAAAGGTTAGATTGAACTGGATAAAGAGGTACCATTATTTCATTTTATGAGCTATAAATGAGACATTAACACAATAACCACTTCCAGGGCAATAATTTATCAGAATAGATGGCATCATAATTCAGCCCAGGAGAAAAGTTTCATTCCAATTTTCATCCCCACCGCGCTCCATTGCGAATTCTGGTTAATTCTAAAGCTGCTTCTCTTTTATGATTTAAAGAGTAAAACACCGCTTTGTGATTAACTACAATTATACCGAAATTCCCTCATCATAACCGTGTGTAATAAAATAATAAAATTGTTATGTGCATTCAGGAAATGCTCATATACATAAATTCTCTGGGGCTTTTTGTGTTGTTCTACTGTTCTTTATCTTTATGAACGATGCAGTAATAAATCTAACAGAGCGTAAAACTTAACAATAATTCCATATTATAATTTAATCACAATTTAACATACTTTTTTACTCTAATTCGGAAGACTTTACCCAACATTGGATAATAAAAAAACTATTGCAAATAAACATTTTAAAGAAAATATAAAATAGATTTACTGTTAATTTACTATAAATTTATCGGTTTTGAATTCCAAAAGTTTCTAAAAAACCAATGATTATTGCAATTTTTTTCCATTTTTCTATAATATAACAAAGACCAAAACACAATCAAAACTCTTAAATAAAAATTATATTTCATTTTAATGGCACAGTTGCACGAGACTTAAATTTGTTTCAATTTAATTAAAATCGCAAGTGCAGAAAAAGTTTTTAATTGCCAACAGTTTCCGGGTTTCCAGCGGAATGGAGACTGAACTGCAGATTTGCCGGGGATGAGGGGTGAGTAATTATTAATTCTGGTGCTGGGAAGGAAGGCAAACAGCAGCCCCGACTTGCAGTCGGAAATTCTTCTTCTTCTGCTTTAAGCAAGAGTAAATAATTCATTAGAGAGCGTGTCCCAGAAGAATTCTGGGAATTCCGCTTTCATTTCCAGTAAAGAACTTGCCAACAATCCAACATTCTCTCGTGAGTAGCATAATTAATTATTCGAAATACAAATTTCGATTTTAAATTAACTAAAGGTAAATACCCATGGCAAATAGTATCCTATTGCAACATTAGGTAATTTTCATTTAATTAGACGAAAACCTATTCTAAGCAAATATTTCGCAATTATTTTAATTGGATACAGTAGAATTCGATTATATTGACATCGAAGGTAAGTGCAAAATACTAACCGAACACCATAAAAAACAGAAGAAAATCAAAATTGTTTCATTTTTACAAATCACGAGGTTCCAAATCAACGCCGTAAGACCAATAATCACCCCCAAAAGTATAGCTTAAATGCTTAACCTAATATAACTTGTCATAGCTAATTCATAATATTTAACTATCGATTACTGTCTGAGACTCAAAACAGATCATAGACTTTTCCATGAACTTTGTTATGCAATATTTTAAATAATATTATCACCTCCTCTAAAGCGTCCACCACATCTTTACTGCCCTAGTGTGCATTTTTAAAGGAAATGTTTTAAAATCATTTAAACCATTCCAGCAAATTTTTTAACACATTCAAATTATGAAATTAAGGTTAAAGATCATCTAGGTAAGTAATACGAACTTTTCTAACTAAAAAAGACAGTTTTAAGTAAAAGCAATAAACTGAATTTTGGCTTTGTTTGAATAACAACTCATTTTCTATTTTTTATTCAGATTAAATTCAAACAATTGAAAGTCACATTTTATCTAATCTTATAACATCTATCTAGGTAATTCTATTGTTATTCGTTTGAGAAAAGTGATTCGTTAACAGAAAAACTACTTAAATTTAAAAGTTAATATAAAAGATATTACCAAATATTATAATTGTTTATATTTGTAATTTTTAGACCAAAGAAGATAATTGTGGTTTTATTTTTTTATCCCTGAAACATCTAACCTTATTAAACAAAAATTTGTGTCATTTTGAGACTTGCCTTTATATAAATGAATTCGATTAGTTTTGGTTGAGATTTTTGTCGATTTAGGTGTGGTCCATTTCTGAGCCACTGAATATTATTGACCCCAAAATACATGGAAATTAAATTAAAATCGATTGTCGTTTTATTAACTGAAAAATACACAAATTACGAAATATTGAAATTAATTGAATGGAATTGCAATTGAGAGACAGAAATAAATCGTTCCATTCAGCCTCAATTTATCTTGATAAATAATTCTTCGTATTTCTATATTTGTAAATTAGAGTTCGGTTTGTGACGGCAAAGCAATAAAATTAAACTGCGATGTGATTTAAAATCAATGTCATTTTTAAAGACCCATCGATATTCACTATCTGGAATATAAATTTCTTTTAATTAAAATAATTGCTTCTGAGAATTTGCAGAAGTAATAAATTTGAGGTTAAAATTGCCAAAATATTTTAATATTGAGTATATTTTCTTATTATTAAGATATTTCGAAAGTAATTCCTGAATTCATTCAACTTAAAGAAAAAACTACAAAGCAGGTAGTAATGATAATGATCATCTTTCAAATAAAATTGAAACAATATTATGTGTATTTTTTATAGATGAATAAATAATCATTAACTCTTTTTAATCTCTTTCAACTATTTTTTATTTATTTGATCCACGAGGCCAAAAGAAACTCAAATAATCGGCTTTGAATGATCAAAGCGATCGGAATTACTTTTCATTTGACTGCCTTCGAATTTTTTTCCGTTCTTGATCTTTGCTTTGATTCAGTTTTCACATTTGTCAAGTCGGATTTGCATTTAATTAGGAACTCCATAAATTCATAAAATTATGTTTCATTTAGGAACAGATGTTTTATTAAAAGAAACTTGATCTTCAGCTCATTAAAAAATAACGCCAAAGGGTGTAAAGTCAGTTATTTAGTTCAGAGAAAAAGAAACACTACCATTCATTTGATGGATTTCTCAATTCCTTGCAGTGTTTTATTTCCTAGAGATTTCCTTCAAATCTTATTATTAACCATATATTTATAATATGTCCCAATTGTTTGAAATTCTGCACCAGAGTTCTAACCTGGATCGGTAACGTCCCACATTTCGATACCATGTAGTTAAATCGACCATGTCCCGTTCTTAACCAGTTTAAGGACAGATGTCAAGATTTCAGTCTTTTCCTACTTCGCTGTTTCATATTATTGTGTAAGAGTAATCTTTGATCTTGACAAGCTTTTTTGTATTCTTTGAGTAATGTGGTATTTCTGCAAATATATTCATATATTTTATATGTGAATAGGGGCTATAATCCCCTTGCGTGAAGAAATACATTATAACAACAACATACACCGTGTTTCATCCTTTTACGACATTTAATCTTCGATTAAATTTTAGTTAATATCTCGGAGTGTATTAATCTGATCTCAATTTTTTTTTGCACGAAGAAAGGTCTTATCATTGGCCATCGTCTGCATCGTCTATACATCGTTTTGACATCAGACGATGGGTTCAGAATGCTAAGAACACTAAAAAAATTTTTGTCTTATATTCGTAATTGTAATTCCATATATTAATTCTGCTGATATTATTTATTTAGTTCATAGTCAAATTAACTATGTAGTACCCAGGAGTCAAATTTTAAAACTATGTATGGACGATGTGTAGGGAATATTATGATCTTCAAAATAGTATGGTTTGAGTAAACTACGTCGAGCCGTTTGTTAGCTACGTCGCGTAATAGCCTAAAATCCGATATATTAGAAAATATTACTCATAACTGTGTCTTTATTAGCTGTCCAATTGTGTCCATATTATCATCCACAATTTAAAATGAGTACAGTTTTCGATAGCCTTTACTTTATACGAACTCCAAAAATGTTTATACTATTTTCTAATAATTCGAAATATGGAGTTTTAGACTTCCAAAGATAGTTACTGGCTACCTTCTATGACATAGCGACCAAATTTTTCGCACTTTATATATTGAACAATAGATTATCAACTATTTCAATCTAAAATAATCACTAAAAACTCTCTCTTGTGGGCGCATTATGAGAAAATAAGCAACCTGTCGTAAAAGGATGAAACGATATTGCAGTCTGCGATAATTCGCATGCCGTTTTTAATTATTTGCAACAAACCAATTCTTTTGTTTTATAATGCAGACGATGGTCAATGATAAGACCTTTCTTCGTGCCAAAATAAATTGAGATCAGATTAATACACTCCGAGATAATAACTAAAATTTAATCGAAGACCCCTGTCGTAAAAGGATGAAAAGCAGTGTATGTATTAAAATCATCGAAAAAGGGATAGTTTTAGATTTCATAATTAAATTGACAATTATGATTGTAAGACCAATACTTAATTTTAAAAACCTTAATTTACTTTTTTTTTAAATTTAATTTTAAAAAAATTAAAAGTCATAAATTAAAAACCTATGTTTAGAAAAAAAATACTACTAAAATACAAAATTCTACAATATTCTTCATATATATTTTTTTTAAATTAATACATCTTCAGTTCATTGACCTCTGAGAATGGTATATGTTTATAGATAATAAATTAATTATATCGGATATAATTATTTTTCTCAGAGAGCAAAAGAGAATAAGTGTATGTTTGTGTTAATACCAAAACAGAAGCTTAATCGGACACTGAAGATAGCCTTACATTTATTAGGTTCATTAAACTGAACGCTTAACTTCAACGCTGAACGAATATAATTTTGGCCGGGAGAGAAACGTCTAAATTTGCAAAAATGTGTGTGGTCGCCTTTGGTGAGTATAATTGGGTGAGAGAGATAGAGAAAGAGAGTATCAACAATAAAAACAAAACGTAAAAGTAATAAAAGAAACAAAGAGAAAGGAAAAAGAAGGTCAAGGATTTCCATAAAGCTTCTTTATTTCCTGAAATAAATTAATTCCGGAGTTTAATTTAATTTCATTCAATAATTGGGTAATTTCGGAAAATTAGCTTATTATACGGCATTTTTATTTTTGTATTGAATTATACGCGTATATATGAAATTTTTTTTTTGCATTTTTGAGGTTTTGACAACAACAAATACGTATTTTCAACAACAAAAAATAAGCATAACTCAATAAATTCCGAAAATAATTTTTTTACCAAGGTAATATTCGTATTATTATTAATTAATCCGATTCTGGTACAAATAATTTAACTAAGGCAAGCCCGAGCGGACATACAATATAAATATAGCAATAAGATAGTTGAAATGATGCACGATACAGTTTCAATACGCATTGGTTTATCGCCCTAGCTCTCCCTGCCTATCGCAAATACAACCCCTATCTAAATTGTTGTTATCAATACAGTATTTCATAATAATGATTTCTTTTAAAGCTCTTTGGGAGCTTTTGGATGCGATACGATAATAGTTATTTATACAACAAGGTCGATAAAATAGGGCATTATTGAACACAAGGGTTGGTTAAAGCCCCGAGCGTAGCGAGTGCCTTAAAGAAGGCCCGAGTGTTTAATAATG